>SRLM01000025.1:1367112-1580369 GCA_015708895.1 Populus ilicifolia
TATTATTTTTACAGCAATCTCTTAAAGAGGGTCAAGACCGAAATACTGCAAGCGAAACAAGGTCGCTCGTCAACCGAACTAGCACCTCGAGGATATGACTGCTAATGGTATTTAAAGTACACAGCGGGATACTAATATCTCTCGTCTTAAAATTTGAATTTGAAACCTTTGAAGTTTCAATGTCCCCTTGATAATTATTTACTACAAGGATGATTCTTGAATTGATGGACAAGCATTTAGTTATATACCAAGCTTGTGTTTTTGTAAAAATATTTTTTAATTAAAAATATAATAAAATATTTTTTATTTTTATTATAATTTATTTTTTTAAAAATATTAACTTAATATATTTTCATATAAAATTATAATTATAGCATTAATTTTTTAAAATTATTTTTATTATAAAAGTTTTAAAAATATATTTTTATTTTTTAAAAAATTACTTTTAATATTATCATATAAAAAATTGTTTTGTGGATAAAAAACAAAGAGCTGTTCAACATTCTTTCTTGGACATGGTTATTACATTTGAACAGACTAGTTTGTCCTGCATGAATGATGGGCCGATCAGCATTCATTCTTATCCAGCTCATTCCGGTCCAGAAAGGTTACTTCGGGCCCACTATGAAATCCCAATATTATAAATCATACCCAGAACCAACATCTACTCCCCTCCTTCAGAGACATAAAATTATTCGATGTGGAAGCTCCTCGCTCGATCCGGAATTGCCCAAGAAAGGAGAGACTGAAAGAGCGAGCTCCTTCTCTACTCGACTGAAAAAAATAAAAATTGAGGGTTACGGGTCGTGGAATCGATGTCCGGCATGAATCGATCCAGTAGCGTCCCGTTTAAGAACGGCGGTCTTCCTCCACAAGAACTCCTCGACGATCTCTGCAGTAGGTTTGTTCTAAATGTGCCAAAAGAAGACCAGCAATCGTTCGAGAGAATTCTATTTCTGGTCGAGTACGCGCATTGGTTCTATGAAGATAATTCTGTCGAGAAAAATCCCTCATTAAAGTCCTTCACTCTGAAGGAATTCACTTCTTTAAGTATCTTTTTTTTTATATATATATAGTTTCTTTATTTTTTTTCTATTTTCTTCTGATTTTTTAGGTTTTTTTTCTTTCCTTAATAAGATGCAGTGTTTAACAGTTGTGATGTTTTAAAACCGTATGTTGCTCACATTGATGATATTTTTAAGGATTTTACTTCTTACAAAGTTAAAGTTCCGGTGACCGGTGCGATTATTTTGGATGAGACTTTTGAACGGGTGAGGACTTTTGTTAGTGAAAGATAGTGATTCGTAGTGGTAGTAATCGTATTTGTTTTTGTATTGATTTGCGATGAATTAGAGTTTTTGCTCATATTTTGTCTGGGTTACTCGGTGCTTGATTGTTAATATTTTCAAGTTCTAAAAGAAAAGGGGGGAAGAAAGTCATTCCTATCGTGATACTGATTTAAAAAGAATGAGTGGAAATCAATGTACTTGGTATATGATCAAGATTTTGAATTTTGCACTAATGGGAGTTTTATTATGACGCTGAACTGAATTTAAGGACATTTTAATAAGAAGCTTGGAGGGTTAGCGGTGTTGGGTCAGGTACTTTTTAGCTGGGGAAAACTTTAGTCAGGATCAGAAGCTCAATGGCACAAATTGTTTTGTGAATGGGTGCAAGTGGTGCATTTATCTTCCACAGATACGAGATATATTCTTTGCTGAGATGAGAATATCGAATCTTTGCAAATGAAAGGAAAGAAGGGAAAATGATCCGCAGACGAGAGGCTAGGTGTTCGGGGAACCTAAGTGTTATAAATTGTGGACATAGTTACGATAATGTCTATTTTCTTAAAGAATTGCTACTTTGTGTGTATGGCAATGACTTGTGCGAGCTTAGTAAATTTTGGTTCTGAAGTTTAAAGCATGATTACCTGATTCCCTGTACTTTTAATTCCGGGGCTTCAATGAAGGCTTTTCTGTATGATTTAAGGAATACATTTAAACTATTTACTTTTTCAGATTTACTCCGCACTCGAGTTAATTATTGTGAACTTGTGATTTCCCTTTATCAACTTTCTTATCTTGGTTGGTGTAATTGATAGTGCTTGCTAGTGAAGGGATGGAAAGGGACGAGCTGGAGTTTCCCAAGGGGAAAAAAGAACAAAGATGAGGAAGACCACGCTTGTGCTATCCGAGAAGTAAGCTTTTTTCGTGTACGAATGTCTGTGTGCTCCTTCATTTATCCTTGAAAGCATTCTAATCTGGTATGATT
The DNA here is from genome assembly GCA_015708895.1 of Populus ilicifolia. Classification (NCBI taxonomy): domain Eukaryota; kingdom Viridiplantae; phylum Streptophyta; class Magnoliopsida; order Malpighiales; family Salicaceae; genus Populus; species Populus ilicifolia. Next base: position 1,369,384 of record SRLM01000025.1, read on the forward strand.
GCAATAATCTAAGTGGCCAAATCAGGGTGTTGGTGACAGTGACAATCTATAAAGGTTTTAGATAATAGCAGTGATAGTTACTTTTATGCTGAATGGTGCTATTGATTCAGTGAAACACAGATTGGCTATAGATGTTTCAATAGTGGACAGCTTGATAAATGCAGGCAACAATGGGCTTGGGATCCTAAAATTCTGTCCCATTTGGAGATATCTGCAGGAAGAAAGAGACAGATTGTGTTTTGTGATGTGAACCTCGTGATCATATGGTCACGCAATGGGCTGATCTGCATCATTTTGACCATGAAGGAGTATTTTGTTAATTGATCTTCATCTTTCTACTTTTGTTGACCATAAGTTGCATTGACCCAACCACCAATTCCTGTTAGGCACAAAATTGTTCTCTTCTGTGGGTTATAAATTGTCATACTTCGATACTTCCATGTTGCATCCTGCTATTAGATGATGTAGGGCTAGAACTGGAATTACAGGGATTTCCCTAAGAGATGAGGGCTTCTAATGTGACAATGAATAGTACCGAAGTTACCTATAAGAAAGAAATAGAAGAAAACAGTGCTTAGAGAAAAGAAAAGAAAACAGAAAAAAAAAACTCAAGGCGACAATTCTAAACTATACTAAAATACTCATAATTCCATTATTGAAGTGGTTTGATTGCATAGACCAGGTGTTCCATCTGGAGGCACTAAAAGCCTTAACAGACGAAACAGGGAATTGAAATCCAGATAGGAAAAGAAAACCACAAATATTAGAAAACTCATAATTAATTTTTTAGTTCTTAGGGAAGCTTAGAATCTTAACTATTATTAATCATTCCTGAGTTTATGAATTCCTACATGGACTAGTTGGATGAGAAATCTTAAAATCTATAATCAATTTAAAATAATTTATAAATTTCTCTTTCCTTGGCTGCATCATTAGATTTAGAATATTTAGATTTTCCAATCCAAATGCTTTTTCAGTTGAAAAAGGTTCTATTACTGATAGAAAGTTATTTTAATCCATTTGTTGCACAAGCATCGCAGTAAACTATTTTAGTTGATTCTCAGATAGCCGGGGGGCAGACCTTCTCTTAGGAAAGGGCTTTAATTGATTGCTGTATGCTTTTGAATACTATTTCAGAAAAGTGATTAAAAGAACTGTTAGGATGATGCAAATGATTGCCACACCCACAAACACACATGCACAAATTAGTTTTTAACCTGCCTTTTCTGTTGTGGAATATAGGTTCTGGAGGAAACTGGCTTTGATGTTTCAAATCTTCTTAACAAAGATGACTACATTGAAGAGATGTTTGGACAGCAGAGGGTGCGGCTTTACATAATTGCTGGTGTGAAGGATGATACTGCCTTCGCACCTCTTACAAAAAAGGAGATCAGTGTATGTGACTTCTTGTAAAGAATCATCTAGCCTTGTTTTCAATTTCATTATCTTAGTACCTACTTAAATAGAAACATTAAAAATTGTCTCAGATCATTAATTAAGGTTTTCTTTACTTGACCAAACAATGATATAGGATGCTGACAGGCACCAATAAAATGGGTGTTAACTTTGATTGAAGAATATTAGGACTGTCTGTGTCTGTTTTCGTCAATGAGGAATGACCTGCTTTGCTTTTTTATAGGCCTAGCCTAGATTTGTGGCCTGTTTTCACCAATTAGCCTGTGATAATCCATCTCTAGCTTGTATATAGTGAGTATCAAATCTTGGCTGGTTGTAGAATTTTGCAACGATGTGGTCATTTATGTTGTCTGCTTGCAGGAAATTGCATGGCAGCGGCTTGATGAACTTCAGCCAGCAAGTGACGAAGTAATATCTCGCAGTGTTATTGGCCTCAAGCTTTACATGGTTGCTCCGTTTTTAGCGTGAGTGCTTTGGTACACTATATGAGCAGATGTATCCTGCCTTGAACTATTTTTTAGCTATTTTTGATTAATATAATGTCTACATACAGGTCTTTGAAATCGTGGATTTTGTCACACCAGCCCCCTGCAGCCCCAAGACCTGATATGCCTCTCAAAGGTTCGACCTCTCATTCGAGTCTCAGAATGTTAAAATATACTAACAGATTTGGTGGAGAATTATACCTTTTATATTAATATATCAATGATTACACTTTCATAAATGTTGGCATTTACTATTTTATGAGGATGTGGAGGCTATAGGATGGTCTTATATGTGATCCTCTGTCCTTGAGATAGTAACAGGATCAATGAAGTCGCAACCCCTTTCACTGACGAGTTTTTTTTGGTTTAATTTCTGTCAAGCTATGTGTGTATGGAAAGCGAAGAACACTTCTTTAGGGAGCGGCACAGTGATAACAGAGAGCCATTTAACTAAGCCTGTATCTGATGCGCATCCTCCTGACATGGGCCCTGGCAAGAGCTTCAGAAATTTTAGATTTGATACTGCTGCAATCTTGCAAGCAATGGAATCTGGGTTTTCTGCTTAACTTTCAAAACATCTTTTCTTTCTTCTGATTTTGTAAATGCTATATGCTCACTTAGCATTTCTCTTGTAACCAAACATCATCATCATCAGTCACGTCCATGCCAAATTGTTAGCTGTACCCGATGTACATTGTTCGTGTCAGAATTCCAGGTTTGGGTTTTATGTATATCCTGTACAGAAGCCAGTTTGTGATTAAAAGCGCGCTTTCATGGTTTTTCATTCGAAAACGAAATGTCGTTCCTTGACACATTAAAAACAAAGTGGATTTTAACCTCTTTTGAGGAAGTATTTGAAAGTTACTAATTGAAAAAACAAAGATTTGAGAGCAAAAACTAAACTGGTCATCATCTCTAGTAGGGGTGCATACCGAATCTTGCAAAGTTAGTGTACCTCTGATGGTTGCAAGGATACGTGGTGGTATTTCGGTCAAGGAATAATTCCCTTTGACTGCTTTACGCTGAGACCGTAGAGTTGCCTGCCTGGTATTTTGCAGGATTAACTACGCATGATGTCTGGTAAATTTTTATAGATGATTGACTGGAAAAGGAGCTTTACGTTGAATGTTCATGCATCTCATGCTTAAGTAGCTAACATTGAACGGAAGCGCGCAGCTGAATTAATGGCATGTGCACTTGCATGTCCTTAAAATAACATTATGGCTATCCAATTTATTTCCCTTTCACGAATAACCATGAAAACAATGATGATCTTAGCCCAGCTGTTGTATATGCCATTTTTTTTTAACAATCTTTATTTTGTTCCTTGCTATTGTTAGCCACGATGTAGTGAAATATAATCTCCTTTATTCTTGTGGTTCAAGTCTTCCTAAACTATAGGGTGGTTGGAAAAGATTCTGTCTATTACTGGATTCTAACTATGTTCATGTGATATCTGTTTCTTAAATGTTCAACTTTTTGTCGAAAGTTTCTTTTTGGTGCCTGCAGGGTCTCTGCCAGGACCCTTTCACGATTTGATATGACATAGAAAGATGAGAAGGTTTGTTTTCCTGGAGAACAGTTGAAATGCTATTTTCCTTTGATGAAACCTTAAAAAGAAAAAGAAAAGGCAAGCCCTATTACTTGATATTGGATTTTTTATGCTTAATGATATCATTTTCCTTCAGCAAAAAAGTAGGAGAAAGAGAAGATTATTCTAGTGAAAAATATGATTCTTGTGTGGTGCTTCGTTCGAAATCTAGGCCGTGATTGATTTCAGGTCATAAAACTGCATTGGTAGCAACAAGTAGATGTAAGTTGTTGTGTGACTTTGGATCGGACACACGGGTTTTTTGTCTTCCTCGAGCTTGGGCCAAATTTACTTGAAAATTAAGGAATATACCGATTGCTGCCTGGAAGACATGGACCCCATTGAAAGCTCTGTGTATTTATTTTAGCCGATTGTAAGATTGGAAGGAGCCTGCAATTGATAACGGCTAGCTTGAAGTTTCAAGTGGCCCTGGCATTCTTCTCATTTATTGACAATTGGAGTCACGAGCAATCCTGCTTCATTTACTCTGGCCCTTAATCTCTGCATCTTGATTCCATGGCCTGGCCTGTTAAGAAATACAGGTTTGACATCTTTCTAAAAAAATTAAAATTTTTATTTTAAATTAATTTTTTTTAATGTTTCGAGATTATTTTGATTTATTAATATTAAAAATAATTTTTAAAAATAAAAAAATTATCATTTTATTATATTTAAAAAAATAAAATGATTGGGGCTGTCCTTCAGCTGTAATGACCTTGACTGAAAAATATAATAAAATAACCATTATTTTATTATATTTTAAAATAAATAATATTTTAAAAAATAACCATTATAAAATGACTGAAGCTGTACTTTAGCTTGGAATAACCTCGACTGAAAAATGCTCTTTTGGCTTCGTTTTGTTGGTCTCCGGTGCAGATTCTGCTTCGAGATATTTGGCGTGGAAGGAACGTTAGTTTTTCAAAGGATAACAGCAAATGCTTTAAAGAAGGTCTTGGGTTGATCTCAGAGCTGAAGTAATTAAGGGTATGCTGTTTCTAGTCTATAATTCCCCATGTTCGTGGTCAACTAACCGGATCTTCATTTTCTTTCTAGACTGGTCATTGTTCATAAATTTTCTAGTGGGGTCCAGCAAATTGTATTCTTGAAACTCTGTAGGGAAATGACTATTTTCACGAGACGTTAATGCTGGTCAATGAACTTCATTAGCACGAGTTCTTTTTCCTCTTTCGAGCTAGCATGGTAAGGAAAGTTTTCTGGGAAATAACACGGAAACTTATTTAGTAAATATCACGGTTTGAATAGTAGAGGGTGTCGTCTATGATTTATTTAAGAAATATGGTAGAGGTGATTTTATTAAGTTTTATTGCATTGTGATGTTTATCTAGTTGTGATAAAGATAATATTTATTTTTTAAATTTTATATTAGTTTTCAAAATTTTTAATAAAATTATATCTATCCTGTTTTTTTTAAAAAAAAAATGACTTGTAGATGACGCTTGAAATTCTAAAGTCTCGAATGACACATGAGAATGACTCTCTGGTAATTCTTTTGAATTTTCAAACTGTTTTCCTAATTTTTTTTAATTACAATCCTATTATCACAAGACTGAACAACCCTCGGTTTCCTGGGTTTCGTGGTTGTCTAGGAGACGGCGATGTTGGCTAATAAAACTTGTATTGTAACAACGTCATTATTTTCTTGTTCCCGTTACAGGCATGAGTCGGCAACGTTGGCTAGAGAACCTGTGTTGTCTCAAGTCAATTATTTTGGTTTGTCGTGATAATTCCATTTGTGGTTTTATCTGGGCTAGCCAGAACCCACCGGTCAACCATCTCTGTCAGTGGTCATGGAAAAAAGATAATTAACCACAAGAGATGATGTCATGGAGGTAGCCACGCCACATAAGTTCAAAGTCTCCCTTGATTCCAGAGTGAATTTTATTTTCTCCTACAGATTATTTGACTGGATTATAGATGAAATAATTTCTTACAAATCCTCCAATCCTAGTATGAATAACTTCATTTTAGGAAGATTATTGAGAAGCTAATATAGGGCTATCAGTCATGAAGCCTGTTCAAAGATTGTGGATTTGAGTCGCGGAACTAAAACTCTTAATAAATTTTATGTAGATAGTCTTATGATGAATTATTTGCGAGTTTTAGTATTTTTATATTATTTTTAATTTATTAATAGTAAAATATATTTTTTAAAATATATTTTTAAATAAAAAATTATTATTATTACAATGTCAAAATTACTGTCCATGCGTTAACACATTCAAGGCCTGCCGTGTGTGCTTGGCTTTGATCTTTACTTCGTTTTACCCTTCAATCGATGGCTTGAACTAGAAAACTTCTTTCCCTCTCCATGGATGGCTTGAATTAGAAAACAAGATTAGCATCTCTAGGGATCGAAAACCCTTGCTTACCTACATCTTTGCAACTCCCGTGTCCAGGAGTCAGGCTCAAGCATTTATTCACCAAAAGTTAAGATCACAGTCTTTGAATTCTCCTGGGCACAAGGCCAACCCTTTTAATATCAAGGTCACGTGCTACATTTAGTCTCCACTCTTTAAGTAGGATTTGAATTCTCTTCTAAGCAGCAATGACAACGAATCAACCGACCAAACCCAAGTGAAAACGATAAAGCAACTTACCGATAAAGAGATGTCTGGACACCTATGTGGTTCAAGTCCAGTCGGCAGCGACAGTCTTTGAAGAACAAGGATGGAAAGGACTCAAGCCCTGGCACGTAACCATTTGTTGGCTGTCGAGAGTGTGGCTGTGCTTGTCGGTTTGCCGAATTTGACCCACGTTGTTATCATTATTTTCATGCATGTCCCGTTTTTTTTTTTGATTGCAAGATGTATGTTTGATTTTATGAGATTGGAAGTTGATGATGATTTTGGTAATCATCATTATCATCGTTACTGTTTATCACATGATTGATAGCTTTAGTCTTTTTAAATTATATTCTGTTAGGTAACATGTAATCTTTTATTTTATAAAATATTTTTCAACCTGTTGTTTATATATATATATATATTTTATTATTATTGTGCTATATTAATGTCAAAAATTAAAAAATTATGTTAATTAAAACAATATTTTTAAAAAATATTATACATCATCTTATCAAAACACCAAAAACCCTCACTTATATAATGATTTATAATATTTTTAACATGTATTCTCAAATAAAATTCGTCTAAATTTAAAATTTATATAAACTTAAATTGATTTTTATAAAATCAATAAAGATATTAAAATTTGAATTTGTAAACATTTAATCATCAAAACTTTAATACTATATTTAAAAATTAATTTAACTTAATTATTTTAATTATTAAAAAAATTAATATATAATCTATATTATCTTTTAAATACACGAGATAATGAAACATGTCCAGATTTGAATGACGATACTGAAGATAACATGTCAGACTTATTTTCCCTTGAAGTTTCATTCCGAGCTGTCTCGTTCATCCTGTGACGGAATCTTATGCTCTGGTATTTGGACGTGAACGAAAAGAAAAATTGTTGCCTTAAATTAAAAAAAATAAAAATAAAATGACTGCTTCGCAATTAAATTAGCATACCATCATCTCGGCGGGTGGCCGGCTCTTGTCACCTGTCGGAGGATGGGTTTACTGTGCATGCCTTCTTTTCTTGCATCAAACAAGATACAGGAATCATCATGGATAAGTAACAGCCATGACCTCGTGATCTGGGGCTGTCTTGATTTACCGACATCCTTGAACAACGCCAAACGCTCCAGCCTGAGGTTTGGTAGCCGTGTAGGTCCTTGTATACGTCATCAATTTTTCTATATGTTTGTTTGTTCCTGCAGCCATAGTTATTTTTTACAAGTATATTTCCTTTAACACATTAAAATTTTATTTTTTATTTTTAACACCGATAAATTAAAAAAAATAAAAAAATTATTTGTCTGATCAAAAAATAAAAATCAACGCATTTTCAAATAGCCATTAAATCTGACTCGAACATTCCATCTTCCAAAGAGTTGAAATTAAAAAAAAAGAAGAAGAGGAGAGTAAAACATAGGGCTGCCTTGATGAATTATAAGTTGATTTCGACAAGTAATGATTTTGTCCTAGCCAATTCTGAAATCGAACATGATAACTATGCCTCGAATTCTCTCGGCTCTATGAATGTCAAAGGGATGATGATAGAAGGACGGGGAGATGTTGAGTCCCCCCCCGTATGATCAAGTTCATGGTTCACGAGGAAAATCAAAATAATTGATGACTAAACATAATTAACAAAGTTGTTAGACAAAACATTGTGAGGTCAGTAGGAGTTAGTTGGGTCTTGCTTGGTGGTCTCTCATGTGCTCGACGCGGGCTTGCTTAGCTGGCTGGCCGACCACTTAGATAAGTTCGCCTGTGATTACAGGACCCATTGAAGCTCCATCGAGGACAAGAAAAGAGGGTGGTTATTGCCAGAATCAAGCAGCACAGACAAAATTTAATTTCATGGAGATTATCCAAATCATATAAGAAAAGAGAAAAAGGTCACTGTGGTCCTGTCTTGATAGTCTTAAAAATGCTGCAAACATGTCATTGACATTTTAGTAAGTTTGCTGCATGTACTGATGGTGAGCTGTGCGGAAGCCATGACCAACAACCTCAATGATTCAACAAAGGGAATGGAATATCATTTATAATAAGCTATCTATATTCTACAGTACTAAACTAAAAGAATCTTCATGTACTGGTGAGTAAATTATAGGTATAAAACCTGATTAGATACAAGACTTCGGGTTATAGTCTGGGAGGATAAATCAAAGTTAATCCATTTTATTTTTAATGGTAATCATATTATTTCGATCAAAATATTAACGATTTAAAATCTGGATTTTATCATGAATCAATTTAGATTTTATTTGTTATTGTTGTTATTGTTATTATTAGTATTTAGATTGAATGAGTGTTGTTTTAATCACTGATCAATCTACAACGGTCATATAAGTAATTTTAAAACGTTATCTTTGCTTTTGTGCGACCATTTGAAAGTGACGGCAAAAAGGCAAAAGCAAACCCATGGAACACCCTAAAACGTTCGAGTTTTTCCCCTTCTAGACGAACTTATTATTTATTTATTTATCAACCCTTCAAGATCAAAGAGGGAATCATGAAAAAAACGCACGCACTTATTATACTTCATAAATTTAAAAGGAAAAAAAATCATTTTACGAATTTAGATGCAATTTAAAAAAAAATACAAAAATTGTCAAAATCATTATCAGCTTTGCAGGTAAAGCCAGAAGAGCACATCATGCGAACTCATGGAGATCACAATCTTCTCTCGTTTTCACATCCAATTATCGAAAAGCTTGCTTAGAGAACACCCCTCCTAAGTCCTCAGAAGTCAAGTACCTATCAAATTCATGGCAAAGTAGGAAACAAAATTACCCGCCGCTGACTGTACACGTGTCGTCTAGCTGTATCTCTTCTCCAATATGGAACCAGTAGCCATGCCATCAGGTCCCATATAACCCCACCACTGCCCGGTGACCACGCTCCCCAACGTTCACTTTTGCACACCGCCAAGCCATCTCAGGCCACAATTTCTGCCATGTGGGAAAAGTAAATTTCCTCTTAAAAAGCACGAAAGGTCCATGATTCTAGCAACTGGCCGAGAGAGACCCACGTGTCCCTCTCTCAAAATTCTCAAATGATCAAAATTCAATGCCCCCTCTTTTGCTCTCTGGTTCCTTCTCTACCGTTTAGCCATTAAGAGGTTGCAACGTCTGGAGACTGGACTGGACGCTAGGCACTAATGCAAAGGACAGTGAATTTGGTTCATTTTTGACTATCTGCCAGCTCGTGGGTCTGCACCGCCCTGTCTCTTCACCACTCTTGTCATGTCTGGTTCAATTGGGGGTAGACCCACTGGCTAGTCCTTCTCACGTGTTTTCTCCTTGGCACTGATACAATGGGTGGACTCCAGCCAAAATACAAAGACTAACAAGCTCTGCCCTCTTCCCTTAACGTGTTTGAGGCAGGTTAAAGGTTCCGTTTATTTATGCAATGCGGCGTGTGGTTATCTATATGTATCTTCTTAGTTATACATGTGAAATTATTTATTTAACTAATACATATAACTCCCAACGTGTTTTTTAAATCTAACCCCAAAAGACTACTGCAAAAATGTTAAATAAATTGATATTTTTAGTTTTTTAATATAATTTTGGTACACAAATATAAAAAAATTTTAAAACACGAAAAATTGCTTTCAACCTACAGCTCGGAGACAGACACACGAAAGTTGCATTCCCAATGCTGATGCAGTTAAAAGTTGTATTGAAATACGCTTCAAATATACAGATTCAGTGACAAATTTGCCTTTTGAGCTAAGGAGGGGGGGGTGCCTTGGAGTAAAAGAGAAAATAAGCAAGACTTTGCTTGGAAAACAAACGAGGAAGAAACCGGAGGGTGAAAATCATCCTTGAAGGGTAACTAAGTGGGATGGACAAATCAAACAAGTGGGTAACAAGAAAAGGAAAAGACTGCAGGAGCTAGTGGCAAGGACAGCACAACATATGGCTAAGTGACAGCCCACAGAGGAGAGAGGGCCGCTGAGTGGAGAGGTGGTGGTGATGGAGTGGTAAAGTTAAGCACCTGTGAAAGTGAAACCTACCAAACGCCAGATCAATATAAAAAGACAAAAAGCCCATACTCATTTGGCCGCATGCGGGTTCATTCCTCTACAATACAATATTATTAATAATTTAATTTAATTTTACAACCTTGATTGATCCAAGTGATAAACAAGTACACTTCACTTATTATAATTCAAGTTTTGAATTAAATAGAAGTTTATGGGAAACTTTTTTCTTCAACTTTATTACTTTAATGAATTAGTTTGATGATTGATGATTTTTAAAATTAATTATAAAAAATAATATAAATTATTTCAAATATTTTTTATTATTGAATAAAAAAAATGATATGCTTACGATGGATGGAGGAAAAGTTACCCCCCCTGTGGCCCTATGGCGGTGTCAATTTTTATGGTTGTACCGTATTCTTAAAATTTTTAATTATTTATCTTTGTGTTTTTTTGGATTGTTTTACTAATATAAAAAATAAATTTTAAAAAATAACAAATATTTTAAAATAAAAAAATAATTTATAAATCTAGAAGATAAAAGAAAATAAATTAAATTAATAGGAAAACAATAACAAAAAAGACAGAAATGGAAAAAAGAAAAGAAAACAGTCAGGCAGCTAGCTCTCCCCACTCTCATCACCATATATACCCCTACTCTCTCCCTCGAACCTGCGCTCAACTCTTAAAACCAGAAGACCAAAATCTCTCTCCCCTTCTCTTTTCTCTCCGAGAAGTTTAATACAGCAAGTTTAGGTTTTTGGGTATGGCAAAGGACATGGAAGTAGCAGAGGCAGGATCATTCTCTGCGAAGGACTACCATGACCCGCCACCAGCACCATTGTTTGATGCTAAAGAGTTAACAAAGTGGTCATTTTACAGGGCCTTGATTGCTGAGTTCATAGCAACACTGCTCTTTCTTTATATCACTGTTTTGACTGTTATTGGTTACAAGAGCCAGATTGATGGAAATGCTGATTCTTGTGGTGGGGTTGGTATTCTTGGTATTGCCTGGGCGTTTGGTGGCATGATCTTTGTTCTTGTATACTGCACTGCTGGTATTTCAGGTGGGTTTTTCCCTTTTGGTGTGTCCTCCCCCATAAAGTAAATGACTTATGATTTCTTCCTCAGCGTACTTTAGCTTATTTTCTAGCTAGACTATCTTCTTTTTTTATAGTTTCTGTAGAGGAGTGTGCATCTGAATGTTAGCACAAATACTTTTTACCAGATAATATCAGCAAACAAGCTTAGGATTGGACTTCTCGTTTTTAACTCTTACATTTTATTAATTAAAACAAAATCTTATGACATGAAAATCTCCCCTAAACTGGCTCTGTATTACAAGGAATATTTCCTTTCAGAAGGATTTGATATAATGGGCGTCCCAAAAAAGAATTTTTTGGCTAGGGCTGTGATAAAAATAATTATTATAGCAGCGGGGGACTTCACTAGCTCTCCTGTTTATATCAAATAGCAAGTCATGGTGATTTTCGTGTGATCTCTTTTTTTTAATTACTATATTTGAATGTGATTTATTTGGAAATATCACAACTAATTACCTATAATATCACAACTAAATTACCTATAAGATCACGTCATAAAATGAGGGTTCTTCATGTCTTGATTTTTTTAACCGTTCCTTTCTTGTTTAAGTGTGGTGAAACCAGCGTACGTTAGCCAAGAGTAACAAAAACTCTCTTTGTTGTGCAGGGGGTCACATTAACCCAGCAGTGACATTTGGGCTTTTCCTAGCCAGGAAGGTCTCTTTGATCCGGGCTCTGATGTACATGGTGGCTCAATGCTTAGGAGCCATATGCGGCGTTGGGCTTGTTAAGGCCTTCCAAAAGTCTTACTACAAGAGGTATGGTGGTGGAGCCAACACTTTGGCCGATGGGTTCAGCACCGGCACGGGATTGGGTGCTGAGATTATTGGCACTTTCGTCCTGGTCTACACTGTTTTCTCTGCTACAGATCCAAAGAGGAGTGCGAGGGACTCCCATGTGCCTGTATGTGCCCTTAACACTCTCATGTCCTTTTGTTTTGTTTCTTTCCATTTAGTTTTCTTGATGGGTTGCCATAGCATAGAAAACGTAGGGCTACAATTGTTGACTCTATGTTACTCATTTTACTCGACTGTTGTGGTCACCGTCCATGAGTGGTTAAGAACTTAATATATGCTTATAGTGGCTCAGGTTTAGCCCACATATACTCATTTATCGAGCCTTTTGGTTTGGATTCCTGAGGTATTAATGACTAAACTGAATTTGAAGTCCTTTTTTTGATGTGTGATTCCAACTTCTTTTGCTTAGTAGGAAAGTATTTCCCAAATGTTTTAGGACATTTTCACACTCCCTTAGACATGAAGAAAGAACGTGGTTGACATCCAACGCAGATGAAATGTTTAGCTATTTTATAGATAGTGGGATTAAATCATTTCCATTGGCATGAGTCTCTTGACTTTAGCAAGTAGGTTGTGGGATTAGGACCACCATTATTGCATCTTTTAATTTCTAACCCAAATGAGAAGTCATTGCATGCGCCAACAACTTGAAAGTAACTGATTATTGATTCTTGCACTTGTTAGGTGCCATCAAAGTTATTTCACACAGTGTACGATTCACCTTTTCCTGTCTTCTTTTTCTGCTCTGTCTTGATGTAGATTTCGCTTTTGTCAATGTCTGATAAGTGTCTTTTTCCCTGACTAGGAACAGTTTCTATCTAACTTTATTTCAACAACTAGGGTCCTGGTTCTCCTTTATTTCACACAATTTTGTATTTTTAGAGCATTAAAATAAATTAAAATATTTTTATTATTTTTAAATTATATTTTAATACATTTTTAAAAAAATATTTCAAAAAATAATCACTTCCTTACTAACCATGACTCTTAGCACGTGAACAATGCCTTTTTGCCTTGTTGTATACAGCTAAAGCAAAAAGGACTTTAGTTCATTTGCTTGACGTCATGTGCCCTTTTAGCCCTATTGGGAACTTGGGTGACAGCCTGTTACGTTTTATGTGATCCAAGATCGGTAATGTATTAATTTTGCTGTTTTTAAGTTGAGATGAAATGATCTTTTTTTTATACTTCCAAAAATATTTGTATGCTTCAGATGGTGCCATTTATTCATTCATTGTAGTCTGCACCCTTTTCTCTTAATTTTTCATCGAGAAGGCTTGTATGCTGTCCTATGATTCACAATCATTGATCAGATTTATGTTTTAACAATTCTTGAGTAAAGGTTTTGGCTCCTCTTCCAATTGGATTTGCTGTGTTCATGGTTCACTTGGCTACCATCCCCATCACTGGAACTGGCATCAACCCAGCTAGGAGTCTGGGAGCCGCTGTTATCTACAACCAAGACAAGGCCTGGGATGACCATGTAAGCATCCACTAGATGCTACCACTAATTTAAAAAATTATTTAATTAACGAAGTTTATTTACTTTGTAAAGGGCTCTTAATTATCTTGTTAATTTTTTCTTGCAGTGGATCTTCTGGGTTGGACCCTTCGCTGGTGCAGCCATTGCAGCTTTCTACCACCAATTCATCTTGAGAGCAGGAGCTGTCAAGGCTCTTGGATCATTCAGGAGCGCCCAACGGTTTTAAATCTCGGGTTCTTTTCAACTTGAATAATGAAGAAGTGCTTTCTCCAGCTAGCGCGTGCATGGAGGTTTCCCTTTATTATCCTTTCGGTTTTCTTTTGTCGGGGTGTGGAAAATGTGAGAGGGTCTGGGAATCATGGAATTTGTAGATAAAGTCTCTTTAAGAAGGGGAGGCTTTTTATTATCCCTTGTCATTTTCGGGCGGTTGCCTTAGAATTCACTTCAATGTTATGTTCTCTCTTTCTTTGCACCTATTGTGCTTCTAAGTAAAGCCTGGTCTACCTTCTCTTTCTCCGTTGCTTGTTATTATAACATCACTTCTAGCTGCATGCACCACTCCTTTGCTTGTTATTATGATCACTTTTAGCTGCATGCGCCACTACTCTTGGCATTTCTAATTACTTAATCAGAAGCTCCCAATTGCGTCCAAACCCAACTAGCTAAAAGATAAGATGAAAGATTAGACGATAACCACTACATATCTTGTCTGCAATAAATAAATAGCAAGCTTGGCACAAATCTCCCGATTCATTTGCGAACACTGCTTCACAGAGCATTGAAGAAGGGGTTCTTCTAAGCATGTGATTGCCACCGTATAACTGTGTTTCTTTTAAGTCATCTGTGATCACTAGTTACGTTAAAGTATATTTCAACGTAAAAGTTCTGATTTTATTCAAAACAGATAAATTAAACAATGTTTATACACAGTGATTCTATAGTAGCTGAGCTGCAAAAGTAGAGCTTCTCATTTAATATACGTTGAGAAATGAAGGTGACGCGAACGTTCACAGTTGATGGCTCTGAAAGGATCATACTTTTCAAACCTCTCTTGGCAGCGATGAAGCATAGCTGGTTCTGCGAGCTTGTGACAAATGAAGAAGGAAAAGGAAACAAAAAAAAATAAAATTGCAAAAATATGCTAATGATGTGAAGCTCGAACCTCTTAAAACAGGGAAGGCTTGGAATCATGGGTTTTCGGGGTTCAAAAGCGAGGCCCAGATTCTGTTCGATTAATATCGGCCTTTCTCTAGGCTAAATTAGACTTAAAGCCCATTTACTCACAATGCAAGTGATTTCTTATTTTTCATGGCCGCTTGCACCCAGTTTTACTCACATTGGGTTTTCGGGGTTCAAAACCAAGGCCCAGATTCGCGAACTTAAACCTTATTTTACTAGAAGCCACGCTTACACAAGCTTAAAAGCCTGATTAAGAATGTGTTTTGTACTGTGATATCAGTTTGGTAAGGTTATAGTTTTAAAAAATAAATATTTAGTTAAAAATATGATTAAAATTAAGATTAAAAAAATAATTTTATATGTTTAGTTAATAATATTTTTGAAATTAAAATTATAAAATAATTTAAAAATATATATTAATATTGATGATTTTAAATTTAAATATTATAGAATTAATTACTCTTATTACATCATAAAATAAATAATACTTTATACAAATATTTTTTATTATTTTATTAAATAATTTATAATTCTATTATATATAAAATTCATTCGATATAAACTATAATTTTTATACGTGTAATAAAATTAGATAAAATATTATCAGATATAAAATTAATATTACAATATGAATAAATTTAATTTACTTTATACTATTTTTTTTTTAAATATTGTTAATATCATAATGCAAGTGAATATAATTTAATCTAAACTATTTCTTTTAAATATTAAAAAAATTTACAAAATAGAATTGAACAATGCAATTCATTTATGAATAGTGTATATTATTAACTCAATATAATTATTGCACTGTTGAAAACAGTGGAATTAGCAAGCACGCAAAGCAGCTTTTTTTTTTTCCGTGACAAACGCAAAAAATATATAGGATTTATACACACTAAACTATATATTTTTTATTATCAAATGACTATAAATTATGTTTTAATTAAAATACAATCGCAATCGTGTAAACAAACTACCTCTAAGTCAGTGTTTAATGGCATTGTTTCTAAATGTATTTATCATAGGAGGATGATCAGTTTTAGTCTATGACCATGTCGTACTATTGTCAATGCCCTGCCTGATGATCGGCAACGGCACCAATCAATGAAGGGCATTCATTATCTTTAATTATGGATGATCAGGACATGGTCAAAAGTTAAAATGTAATCGTCAAACAAGAATGCTCTAGTGCTTTAGCAAGTTTTGACAGCTCCATGACCTACTTTTTGACTGTTCTTCAATACCCAAATAAAAATTGATCAAGATATGATTACTTCAAAAGTCTCTAAACCCCCCCACTCTGATTATGGTTGAGTTAGTGCTCCTTGCCACACATGAATCCTTTCTAAGATGGCCATTTCAAAGCAATAACGCTCAACTTATTAGACAACTGTATAACATGCATGATGAATCTAGGCTTTATAAAAGGAGTTGCTTCTAAGTCAATTTTTCTTGAGCTACTTGACAACAGAGTGAAAGCAAGTGCTTGCTTCTTTATTGCATGCCTGTTTCTCTTTCTTTTCGTGACATAATGTCAATTGGGTCCAAATCACCCACTGTCCCACCCTTTCTTTGGCTGCAATACTTTGGAAAGCCTTGACATGCCTAGAAGATCATGATGTCTCCCAACGCGAGACAGGGCAATTGATTCACACTCGTCATTTCTTTTTCTTGCATATAGTTTTGGATTATCAGACTCAATAGCCGTTACGGCTTTCTTTATGCCTGTTTGAAATCCAAAAACAAAGCAACGAATCAAGATTAAAAAAAGACCAGCAAGCTCCAATACGAAGCTTCCTGCGTAGCAAGCTCAAAACCATGGCACCTATCACCACCCTCTTCTTCTACCTCTGTTCTTGGTTTCATGATCTCTCCACCCCTCGAGTATTACCACTCCACATTTTGCATTTTCAGGACCCTCATGAGTTCCCAGCACTTGGATATGATCCCATGGTCCAGGACTTTTCAACACCCTTGTTGATCTGATCAGTCCATGAAGCTTACATGTCTTCCGCCAAAATTTTTGTCAGGTAAACATATACAGAGTCTGCCGCTGAAGCAAAGCTAACATGCAGGTCTTGTTTTTGGGCCGAGTCTTGTTGTAAATTTAGGGCAAATATTACTTTTTTCTTGATCTCCATCTTCACAATTACTCTGCATTTTCGTCTTCTCTTCATTTATATCTCGTATTTCATTGTTATGATATTTGCAAGCACATCATGGTCTATTGTAGTTTGAAAGTTTTTAGTTATCAATGAGCTAATCTAGAGTTTTATGTGATGTAATGTTTGGTGATTGGTTGTTTTAATTAAGTCAGCTGGATGTAAAATCCGATTAGTCAGGTTTTCCTATTCACTTGCTTATCTGATAAATCTAAAACCTAGCAAGGATTCATCGAACAGGTTTTTTTTTTTTTGGTGGGGGGGGGTGTAATAACATTGAAGACCTAACACCAAAAATCATGATCCCATTTTATCCTATCACTGTCATGTATCAAATTTCTAACCAAATGACTACCCTATGTCATACTAGATGGGAGCAATTTATGTCACAAGAAATGGAAACTCTCTGTCTCGCATAAATTCATTTTGGTAGAGATCAAGGATGACACTGCATCAGATTATTTAAGACTCAATGTTTGATTGGTTACCATATTTACGCAAATGCATATTAAATCCCTTCATAATCCAATGGTTTTGTCTGTTATTTTGGTAAATCAAGTGGTTCAAGGTAGCAAGAAACTGACACTGATACAAGTACACTTCCATTAATGCACTAAGATATCACACACATATATCAGGCTTTCATGAGGATTATGAAATGACATCCGAACACGAGCATTCAACAAATCTTTTGAAGCTTTCAAATGGCGGTGAGAGGCGGTTGAGCAGGGAAGGAATAGAAATCATCAAGGATGACTTATATGTTGGCAAAACAAAGGGTGCCTTCAGCACTGATGATTCTCTGAGCCATTTGATCCTCAAGAAAAGTTTAGCAACCTTCCAGCCATGGTATAAAACTTCCTTTGCAGTATAAATGTAGCCATCTGGTAACTATGAAGTTCAAACATTCAAAAGGAAAAGGAAAGCAGAGTAAGAAGTTAGAAGATATTAAAATGTGAGGTTAAAAAGTGATGCGTAAGGAGTGTTCATGTGCAAAATCAGTTAAAGCGATGGTTGATATACTACATATGACTATTCACAGCGGAATGCATATTTGCTAAGGCAGCAGGCATCACATCGAACTGCAGCTTTTTTTTGGGATAATGATATTGCATAAAAAACTTGATGATTAAACATACACAACTGACCTCCCATCTCTCAAAGTTTGCCTCTGTTTGAGTGTCTGTCCAGAGTAGACTCGCCACCAAATCTTCATACCACAGTTGACAAGCTGCCGTTAAGGGGAAAAAAAGCATTAATATACAAGCATACCACCTAATTAGAAATGGCATAGCCACATGGTTTAACCATGTAAAACCATTAACTCAGTTGTTTATGTGATATAATGACAACAAAATGATCATGTTGGGACCGAAAATATTCAAAACATTGCACTTGCACCAGTTAGCATGAGAGGAAGGATAGGAATCAGGTTGAGTTTTCTACCTGCTGTTAACAACCCAAGTTTCTCTAATCTGGCTCCAATCAAACTACTTAACCTTGTTCCTAGCTTTTGGGCCAAATTTCGTAGTTCTTCTATTTAATAGGGAAAAAGAAGAAGAAGAAGAAGATTCTGGAGTGGAGAAGATGCAATACACATGCAAGCCAGTCATTATTTGTTTAATATCAGATGCATTTGACTTTTCTCATAACTGCAAGTGAAAAATAAAGGGAAAAGACACTTACACAAGTTCACTAGTCAAACTGTAGCGAAATGCCTCGGCTCATCAAATCCTATTGCATCAATTTTGAAGGTGCCCATTAATTTCACGCATCAGTAAGTGAGAGCTATCAACAGCATGTTTACTTTCATAAACTATATATCTATACAATTCATGCCTAGGCGCAGGCTTCAATGATCCCAATTCCTTCAGGGGATCTGTTATCACATTTTTACTGCACAACTCCTTTGCTGGTAGGACATGGTTAAACCAGAAATCAGAAAGTGCTATTTTCAAAGCATCCCAGTATGCCTCATCTCGGTATAACCTGAATAGACTGCTTCCATTAGGAGTCCAAACATAGAAATCCATCCAATCCTTGTCCAGTATTTCCATTAAACCTTGAGCTTGTGGAATACAATAAAGGGGGATCCGCTTCCAAGGTGAAGCCCTTTTCATATCTCCGTTAAAAAATGGACACTTTATTTCTAACACTCCTCTGGAATTCAACCCATAATACTTGTCAATTATCCCATCAGGTGAAGCTGCAAGCCAATCATCTTTTAAGTTGTTCTTACCATAGACCTGAAATCTGGGAAACAAAATTGTATTTCCTGTAATCAATTTGTATCTTTCAAGCGCTTCCTCTTCTTTGGCATTGCTCCAACAGGTAGCCATGTTACCAGAAAATGGTTCTTTTGCACCAAGTTTCTCTAACCAGAGCTGGACTCGCCTACCACGCCAAAAACCAATAGCCCCACTGAAAGTGCTTGCCGTCAGTTTACGCTTTCTTTGGTCTTGCCATTTTTTGAACCTGTGCTGAAGACTACTGGATTGGAGAATCGATGTATAAGGGCTGCTTGAATCTCTGATACAGGAATGATTATAGATTTGAGAATTTACAGGTTGCTCTTCACCTAATGGATCCAATAAAACCTGGCTTGAGTAGTTTCTTCTGTTGCTAATATCAACTTTAAAAGTACCTATATCACAATTATATTTGCTGCTGTAATATGAAAGTCGGAAATTGATGAGGAAACAAGATACAAATTCTTCACTGCCAAAGAAAAGCAAATGACAGTAAGACCAAAGAAGGGGACGAAATTACTGGGCAGACAATCAAAATTACAAGATAATCATATCTTCTAATTAGACCTCCATGTAAACATAAGAAATTAGTTTTATCAAATCATGCTACTCAACAAAATACTATGCAATTATCAAACTTCAGGATCAGACCCTGTCCAAATTATCTAAAACTGCTTCACATAAATGGCACAGGTGCAAGATTTCCTCCAAGATATAGAGGCATACAAGCCTTCATTGGAAAAAAGCGAATCACTTCGGTATTTTTCTCAAAAATATATGAACCGAGGTAACTGGTGAAGTAACCCGAAACTCTTCTGGCCCTTTCATGTTCACAAATTTGTTCAAATTAAACTCAAACAGTTTGGCAACTTTAGACTTCTGTATAATCATTAAGAAATAGGAAAAATAAACTCACGCGCTACACCATTAAAAGCCGCAACTCACCCAACAAATACGTCAGTTATACAATTAAATCACCAACTTGTAGCCAAACCCAAATATGTGAAATCATCAAAAAGCACGATATGTATGGAAATAAGCTGTGACTGACCGGGCAAGTTTGCGAAGAGGACCCGGTAGCATAGAGACACCAAACAGGCTTTGTTGAGGAGCATAAGCAGTTTCTGGGTGTCTGTAACAGAAGATGTAGTCTGGTTTAATTAATCTCTTAGAATGGGGGGAGAGAGAGAGAGAAGGGGCAAAGAGGGTTTTAGAGTTGAGGTTTAGGAGGCAGACAGCTTTTCTGTATTTGTGTATAGGTTTAGCTAACCTCAAATCTGAACTACATTTTCTCCGTCCACTAGCTCAAAGTGGCCCACTTTGTTACCAAATTACAGGTTTCCACGCCCAGTGCATGAAAAACAAAAGAAAAACGCAAACGATCCAAGGTAAAAGACCCGAAAATAAAGGGTAAACAGTAAAAAGCAATCAAACCTTAATATAACTAATCAGCTAAAGAAAATGTCAATGTGTCAGTGCTGTGAGTCAAACCAAAAAAAACCCTTTCTTTATGGAACCCAATTGAAGAAAGAAAGAAACAAGCCTGAGCAAGTTCTTCTACTTTGTTGGGGCCTTTCAAAGAATATCAAAGAAAGATGCATCTATGGCCAACGATGAGAATAAGGGACTCCTTCAAGATTGCTTACTTGAAAAAATTTGAATGGAATCTTCATAGAATGAACATTGAAAAGAAGCAGAAGTCTCAAGAAAGTAGCGACAGCAACCTGCAAAGACTCTTGGATGATGGTGATGATAACAGTACTAATCAACAACAACCAGCGAAAACTTCTAAAGCTGTTTTGATTTGCAGAGAGCTTATCATGCTCGTCACTTGTTGCTACTGTTGTTTCTGTTGTGGAGGTAAAAACTTGATCTTTTGCCCTTTCTAGTAATTTGTTATGTGTTTGTTTTTTGGGGCTTGTGTTTAGATTGGTGTTTGTAATCTGTGATTTTGATTTGTGGGGTTTTGGTTATGTGGTGTTGATACGATAATCAATTTGTTATTTCTGTGAATTCTGTTGGAACTTTAAGTCTGAGGATATGAGTGCTTCTTTTATATATTCTATTTGCGATGATACGAATAATTTTATTACTCTGCGGTGTAGAGCCACTTATTGAATTCTTTGAAGTGAGTTAGTGTGTTTAGATTTAGTTCTAGACTCTTGCATGGTTGTTTAACTTTTTTCCTAGCTGTAAGAATAAGATTATGAAAGCACAAAGCTAGAGATGGTTCGAGGGTTTGTATTGTATGAGCATTTGAATTGATTGTGATGGCCTGTAAGTATATGGGGTTTTCTTTTGAATCTTGAAATGATTGGCATAACCCACTTCGACCTGACTGTTTGACTGGATGGGATTTAGAATAGTTCAGGGCTTTGACAATATGGTCGAGTTATGAGATGTTGAGTGACTTATTTTTCATTTAGGAAATCTTTTCAGGAAGCTTAGAGAAATAAAAAATGAAGATTTTCCAAGAATTATTGAGAACTGTGGTGTTATTATTGGCTGATGTATGAAGCCAGGAAGATCAATCATCTGTGGCCACTCTATTTTTGGGTGAAGATTCCTCAAGAATTAACTGAGAACTGTGGCCTTATTATCGGGTATGTATGAAGATGGAGAAGATCAATCACTTGTGGCTGCTCTTTTTTTGGACTAGTGTACTTTGTGAGCTGATCTACAAAGCAGCAGGAGTCATCTGGATTGTACTACTCTGGGAGATGAGTTCAATGCCCAGAGGAGTGGAGGTTTTTGTACGAGAATGAATGAGCTGGGGGGGTGTTTCTAATTAGCTAAACGTTTGTTTCTGATAAAACCACCATCGGTTTTTGAAGGACAGGAGTATTCTTTACCCTTTATGATAGATGATTGGATAAGGACTTGAATCAACAGCACAAGGGGAAAACTCTTGCAAGTGGCAATGATGCTGTAGAGTTCATTGGCTCACCACTTTTTGTAGTTGGCACCCCCTTGGCCTTTAAATAGATTTCTGCCAGGTTTGTTGCAGTTTTGACAATCCCTAGTGCCTTAATGAGATCATTCATTGTGGTAGTTTTAAGGTGGTTTTTGTGGTCTAAGTTGTGGATAAACAATGAAATATAGTGGAGTGACTGTGAGAACTACATGGAAAGCATGTGTTTTGAGAGTTATGATCCAGTAGATATTTCGTATGGGCAATAAAGAAATGAATAACTATTGCTCACCCCTCCCAACTTTTCTGGACTGTCAATTTCTTAAACATTTTCGTCCTGTTAAATTTTTGATCAACCTGCCTAGGTCATTGCTTGTACTTGGGACGATTCTCGTTACTTCCCTTGAAATGATTGGATTCTGCTTCATCGGTAAACTGAAAACTGAGGTTTCTAAATTCATTATTTTCTACAAGGATTATACAAAAAGGCAGTGACTGGACTAGTTATATGATTACAAAAGAGTATCATTTGACATGAATATTTTCTCTTTCAGCTTTTGTCGATCAAGACAAGGAATGATGCTGTTTCGGAAGGGATTAAGCCACTGAATCTGCTCCTTAGAGATAATATTTCAGAAGGTGGAACAGGGATGGTACAGTTTTCTTACTAGTGTATATTGCTAGAGTGTTACTGACTTCTATTCTCAATAGTAAAATGATGTCATTTGTGATCAAATCTTATGGCATGCCTTTGAGAGAGTGGAATATGCTCAATGTTTCGATCCATCTTCAGATAATGCTGTTTGCAAGGGTGGAGTGTCCCTTTTAGCAAAGGGGAAACATTTGTTAGCATTATGCTCTTATGCAAGGAACAAAGGGAGTTCTGTTCCGGAACATCTGTGCAATCAACAAGGCCTCGCCTCGGCACCCTCCTCTCCTTTCATTGAACAAAGCAATTCTTAAGGTAGTTCTCTTTGGATGAGCAGACGAAGAGACATACTTCGATAAGCTTGGCGTTGATAATAGCAGAACGAAAGAACTCTTACTTGATGAAGAGATGGAAACCTGGAATGATTAGGTGGTTTGCAGTTTTTTTTTTGAAGGCAGTAGCATAAGTTCTTCTAAAATTAATAAAATAAATTTTAACTCGATTTTATATATAAAAAACGAATTTAAATAAAAGAATTGTCATCCATCACTCAACAATACATAATAAATTGCTATATATATATATATAAAACAAAGGAGAGACATTTTATGATCAACTTGTCTTGTCTGGATATTTTTTTCCTTTTTTGATTTTTTGGAACAATCATCCTGGCTTGTTAGTTGCTAGCCGGCACGATAAGCATTTTAACCCGAACACAAGCGGGATTTCTTTGGGAGAAATTTGGGGCACATTTTCTTGGACTAGTCATTTACAGAAAAAAATAATAAAATAAAACTTATGGTGGATGGTGCCACGTCATTCGGGGTTCCCACTGTAGGGTACACTTGGGCTTCTGACACCCCCCAAAGCCTTAAAGTCTTGTGTTTTGGTTCTTGAATTTTAAGATTTATCAAAATTGTTTGCATTTTATCTCAAAAACAATCTGATTCCGGTCTTTATTCAATTTCCTATTTTCATGTTTGTCCTTGGAGTCTTTATTATGTATGACTCCCCGTTTAAATTCTTTCTCTCAATTGGTGTGATTTTTTTTTTCAAAACAATCTTTTTTATATCAATTTAATCTTGTAAATCTCTTAAATTCTAAGTCAAATCTTTATATCCATAATCGATGATAGATTCCATCTATATTGTAGTTTCTTGTTTTAGAAAACGATATTTTGCAAAGAACTTGCCAAGGGATTTTAACAGAAAAGCCTCGAAGACCAAGAAATCGAAATTATTGTCGTAAACAATTGCTGATGGTAAAATTGGATATTTTTAAGGTTAAATCTGGCCTCTGACTCATACATGGAAGAACACCGTGCTCCGAGGCCATTGAATCCCAACACCCCCGGGCCAGGACAATAAATACCCTCCCAAGCTCCCAACAAAATCCAAATTCACACATTCCACCAACCCTCCTCTTTCTTTCTTCACGTTACCGCCGCTTGCGCCACCCTAACTTCTAACAAACCCAACAGAAAAATGGTGGTGCAGCACCCAGTGGCAGAAGCTAACGAGCAAGGCCCGTTTGGAACCCTTTCCCCCACTGAATTCTACGCCAAACACCAAGTCACCCACTCTTCTGAATACATAACCAACTCCCGGGGCTTCAAGCTCTTCACTCAACGGTGGACCCCACTTCCTCCGACCAAAAAAATTGGCTGCGTAGCCGTTGTCCATGGCTTCACCGGTGAATCCAGCTGGTTCATCCAGCTAACCTCTATTCTCTTTGCTAAAAACGGGTTCTCTGTCTGTGCTATTGATCATCAAGGCCATGGCTTCTCTGATGGGCTTGACAACTTGATGTATCATATCCCAGATATCAACCCTGTTGTGGAAGACTGCATGCAGTATTTTAAGACGTTCCGTGAGAATCACGCGCCAGATCTGCCGGCTTTTTTGTACTCGGAATCGCTGGGCGGGGCAATAGCCCTGTACATTACGCTACGCCAGAAAGGCGCGTGGGATGGGTTGATTTTGAACGGGGCCATGTGTGGGATTAGTGCCAAGTTCAAGCCACCGTGGCCTTTGGAGCATTTACTGTTTGTAGTAGCGGCGGTGGTGCCCACTTGGAGAGTGGTCCCAACGCGTGGATCGTTGCCTAAGGTGTCGTTTAAGGAAGAGTGGAAGGCGAAGTTGGCTTTTGCGAGCCCGAAGAGGGTGGCAATGAGGCCACGCGCGGCTACAGCATTGGAGCTTATCAGAGTATGCAAGGAACTTCAAGGGAGGTTTGAGGAGGTGGATGTGCCTTTGTTGGTTGTGCATGGTGGTGATGACATGGTGTGTGACCCTGCCTGCGCCAAGGAGTTGTTTGAACGCGCTGCGAGCACGGATAGGACATTGAAGATTTACCCTGGCATGTGGCATCAGTTGGTCGGCGAGCCCGAGGAGGATGTCAATTTGGTGTTTGGGGATATAGTTGAGTGGCTACAAAACCGTGCCACACGAGGGGGTGCGGCCAACGACGGTGACGCGTGACGTTGCTCTTTGTTAATAGTATAATTTAATATTGTGGTATTCTAGCCAGGTGGTTCGTCGTAAATCATAACGAGAAGCAGGCTATGATCAACCTGCGATGTTACTGAAGTTGGGTTATGAGAATAATAAATAAAAAGAATGAATACATTATGATGGGAAATTATTGCTCTGAAACTTCGATTTTTTTATTTTGTTTTGTTTGCGTGGTTTCCAGTTCTTCGTAGATTCGTAACCTAATTTGGGTTGTGTTTAATACCAACCAGTTGATTCGGTTAAATCTTGTTAATTAAGTGATAGCTTCACATTCCGGTTGAAATGAGTGCATTTTAAAATTATTTGAATTGGGAAAATATTAAATTAATTATTTTTAGTACTTTTTAATAAAAAATATTTAAAAACAAATTTGTAACATAATCAAAGTGCTCTCAAACATGTACTAAGTGGTTTAATTTATAACCTGACTAAACTAGATCCATTTTAATATTTTAGTTATTTTTTTTAAATGACTTATTTTGATTTTAAAAAATAAATTAAAAACAACGTTTTTTTTATTAGCAAGACCAACCCAGATCTTGGGTGAGGTTAAGTTTTATAAATATAGTTTTTTTAATTTTTTTTATGAATCAAAATAAATATATACTGTTTCAGATTTTGATTGGATTGTGTAACCGGAAACTGATTTAGGTTTGTGGTGTTTCCTCTTTGCATTCATGCAAGGCACTATGATTTGGATGAAATACACCAACATCAGCCCTTTTTAATTTGTTGTGGTTGGCTGGCTATCTTAGGCTAATCATTTTGCAAATAATATAGAAGAAATAACAGGACCAGGCAAACCAACCTATCCTTCCTTACCGAGCTGCTTTGAGTGACAAGTGGGGAGGAGGAGGAGGAGGAATAGATCGATGTGGACCATGTAAGATCACGGAAATTCAGTTGGATCATCCACTTTTTAGGGCAAAAAAGTGAGAGAGACAGAAGGAGGATATTCCTTTCGCTCATTTTAGAGTTTGGCATCTCTCTTGGCTCATTGCTTGCAACTCGAAAAATGGATGAGGGATTCAGTAGGATGGGTGGTAAGGTTAAATCCTCCATAACAGATTCCGCTATCATGTCCATGCTGCTCTCTAGAATGGATAAGGCACATGAAAGAGTCCACTCCAAGGGAGGAGTTATTGCACGTTTACATGAGATATCAAAGTTCTACGAGTTGGCAGTGTTGCAGCTGGAAGGGTGTCTGAAGTTTGTTCTTGAAGAAGCTGACAGCAGTCTTGAAAGCAGTGATGAAGAGGCTTTAGGGGACTTGGCAGAAATTAGAGACCGTCTTGAAGGTCGGCTTAGAGAAACTGAGCTTGCCATCGCAGAAAAGGATAGAGAGTTAACGGAGAGGTTAGAAAATGAAATGAAGCTCAGGCATGAATTGGAACTCAAAGAAAGAGAAATGGAATCTTTACGAGCCACTCTGGAGCTTGAGAGAACAAAGACCGATGGCATTGAGGAGCAGGTTCTTGGCAATCTGGTAAGTGGTGATGGTAATAGAGATGAGGGATTTTCTGAGCTGATGGATTCAGTAGATGAACAGGTGTGGAACATCAAACAACAACTTGACCCTGAAGATGAAAATATTGATAAGAGGAGATATCATGGTTTTGAAAGCCTGAGGGTTGAGCAGATGAGCTCAGACATGGACATCTTAAAAGAAACCATGGGTCTTGCTTTTGAAAAGATGCAGAATGCCATTTTCTTGTCGGAGTTGGAGCCGACTGAGCAACAGTTAGGGTGGACAATTGAGAAAGCTGTACTAGTTATCTTGATCAATGGTTTCATGGGGGATATCCAGGAGAATTTCACAGCAGAAGTTAGGAGGTGGCAGAAGCAAGTTCCCAAAGGCTTGAGCAAGCATTTGGCGGATTTGATGAAACAGATAACATGCTTGCAAGACGAACTAGAGCCTCTTAGCATCTCCCACAGCAGTCGTGAGAGAAGGATTTCTATGAAAATGAAAGGGAAGTCTTCATCAGAAGGGGACATTTCTTATACCCCTGACGATTTCACTGTTAGAGTTGGAGAAATAGACCAGATGAAGCAGCTGAACGTAGAGGATTCTGAAGAAGACAGCGCGCACCACGTTGCTAAGATGATAAAGAGTCATGAAACGATCATCAGGATAAAAAGTGAAGAGCTTAAATCACAGAAACGAGAAATTCTCAAGGAAAAAGGGTGTACATGCTATAGGAGATCAGAAAAGGGCCCTGTTAGTCCAAGACAAAGATTCCAAGATGTTACTGCAAAACTGGGAAATTTACTCGACTGGAGGGAAAACCTTGATGAATCTTTTGGTTACCATGGAGGTGAAGATCACGAGGAAACTTCTTCAACGAAGATGCTGTATCATTTTGATATGAAAGAACAGGCAAACTTTCACGGCACTGACGCTTTGGAGAAGTTGAATAGCATCTCAATTTCTCATGATGCAAATGAGAAACTGCAGAATGTAATAAGAAAGCTGGAAATGGAGAAAGAAGATACAAATTTGCAGAATTTGATAGTAGAAGACAATTACATTACTCTTTTGGAAGGCTTAATACATGAATGCTGCGCTGAGTTACGTAGTTATGACATTGCGATCCTGGTAAGAGAAGGTATATATGAATATATTTTGAAGGAAATTGTCAATGAGCGTGATGAAAAAATGCAAGGTGATAAGATTGAAGATGAGATTACAGAGGAGATGTTTTATTTTGTCTACAGAGAGGCACTGAAGGATGTTGCTGTACACTCGACTCTGTGTTAACTGAGTGCTGGGATGCCAGAGCTGAAAGGAATTGTTTTCAAGAACATACTTTAGAGGGAACAATAAGGGAGGAAATATTGTCAACCCTCTTCACAGAAATTTTCAAGGAATGGAATGAGGCTGAAGAACAGTGTGACGGTGAAAGCATAGTTAAGGAAGATATTGATCGGATTGCCTTTGAAGAGACCATCAGAGACATGGCAAGCACTAGCGTAGTAAGCAAATTCAGAGAGTTGAATTATCCTGGGAATAGTGTGGATTGTGCTGCTCAGGGTGATAGTTTTTTTGAGGACGTAGAATATTCAGTGAAGGAGGATGTCTTTATGGTTTTCCTTAAAGAAACGTACAAGGAATGGAAGGCAGAGATAGATTCCTATGATTGTGAAATCCTCATCAGAGAAGAAATTTTCATATTAATTGTTGTGGAGGCAATGGCAGAAACTCGTACCATTTGTGGGGAAAATACAGCCCAGGATCGCTTCAGAATATTGGAAGATTTCACCTCTGCTGACAAGTTACATATAAGTCAAGATATTGGTAAAGAGGAGCATTCGGTTCAAAAACAAGATTCACAGCCAGAGCATGTCAAATTCGAATATTTGAAACGCCAAGAAAGTCCAGCAATGAAGGAATACAAAACACCCCTTCCCATTGTGGCACTGAAACATGAAAAACTGAACAAATCTCAGCACACGAGGGAATTGTTGACTGAGATAGATAGCACTTCAATTTCAGTTTGTTGCGAAGTTAAGAAAGCTTTGGAGCACGTAGCTATGAGTAAAGGACTACTGAGAGAGTTAAGATCAAGTTTAGGTGTTGCTGTTGCAGATACAGAAAGATTTGATGAGGAGGTCAAAGTAAACCTATCTAACTCTGATTTTACACCTATCCTGGAATTTTCTCAAGTATTAATGGACTTTAAGCGAATGGTGGAAAAGAAATTAGTGCTGAACATTTTAAGGTACCTTAATTTTCCATTAGCTCTCCTCCCTTCTGTAATGCGTTATTTTCACAAACTCTTATCCTTCTTCACCTATGATATTGCTTGAAATATACGGAGGGAGAATTTATCTAAATTGCGATTACTATCTTATATGCTGATAGAGATGTACCCGGATTCCTTGCCATTGCTTCTGATCATGCTTGTTTCATTAGCTTTCCTGTGTTTGTTTTCCAAAATAAAATGGCATAAATGTTTAGTATGTAATATAATATGCAGTCTAATTACCTCATAAGCAAAACTGGATCAACAACTTGATCAGCCTGGGCAGAAAGGCCAAGTGCAATTGCATCCCAAACAAGCAATGCCAGCAAAGGAACAATGCTACCCAGCAAAACTGAAGTCCTTAGTCGCTTAAGGTCACCACCCAAATAAGCACAGAGAACTGCAGGGATATTGAATAGCCTAAACGAGGAGGCTTTCTGTTGATCAAAAAGCACATATTTTGAAGAAAAATCTATTTACCAGGTGCTAGATCATGATACACTAAAGCAAAAATCATCACAGGAATTGTAGCTGGAACTTTTCCCCAGTCACCACTTCCCTCCAATCCTGACCACCCTCCGAAAGCAACAGCTATCACCTCAATCGCTAGTAGCAAACCTGTGCATTAGTCCCTCCTCGTTGTTAGGATTCATATGTAGCCATTGAAGTAACTAGCCCGGTAACACGTTACTGATGCAAAAGTAATGCAGAAGTAACACAGAGTTTCCAAGAGGAACAGGGGAAGCTGTCCAAATAAGTGGAATAGTGTGGAAGCATTTTATAGCATTTCTTAACATGATTTTAACAACAAAATCATCGTATACCTATCATGGAAGCAGTAAGCCATTGATTGACTCGATCAGTTGCTTGAGTCCCACCAACGGAAACTAGCACAGTGAATATAGTAGTGAAGAGGCAGGATGAAACAGATTCTGGAAGATTTACCAAATGAAAAAGGATCTCTCCAGACTTGGAAGTATAGGCAATCATGGAAGTGTAAGCCAAGAAGACATAGGTAATGGTAGCCAAGGTTCCACCCCAGTCTCCTAGGGTCTCTTGAGCCATAGTCCTAATAGATATGACATCTAGTTCACTCTCATCTTCATTTTTTCCTTGCTTCCTCCTCAAACCCACATTGATCTCAACAAGCAAAAGTGCTTCAATTAGGAGAAAACCCCAGCATACTATCATGCATATTGAACTTGGAATGACTCCCTGAAACGGAGGTTTTGATACATTAATTAATCATAACGAATGGGATCATTTCTGAAATGGCAGTCTTTAGCATGATTGTAAATGATCATAGGAATATCATAAGTGTCTGTTAATCACAACTGCATTGAAAGCTTGAATATGTGTGTGGAGGAGAGACAGAAAGGGAAAGCGAAAACCTTACTGCAGTAGAAGCTTTCTGTGGCAGGGCAAGTATCCCAGAACCAATACTGGTACCAATAATAAGAGCAACAGCACCAGCAACAGTTCCTTTAGCAGGCTCCTCACTCAATTCTACAGGAACTTTCTTTGCCTTCGTTACTAAAGGCCTTTGAGTTGTAATTTCCCGTCGCTCTTGCGGCCATCTGCAGGCACAAGCAAGATAGCCACGGCTGAAAGAAGAGAGACTGATGGTTAAATTTATGCATCAATACAAAGAGAAGTTTCAGAAAGAATCAGAGAAGGGAGTTCCTACATACATCCTGTACTTGAAGTAAACTGTGGTGTTCTTTTGTTGCCTTCTAATCAACGGTGGAATCACAGTGACATTTTTGTGACTTTTGGAGTGCAAGGAAGAAGATGAAGGCATGCACTGTGTATCCATGTGACAGAGGAAAGAGGAACTATGGAAATGAATGGACCATGAATGCAAGTACCCTCCATGTATCTTGGAAGGGGACCGTGTTAGAAAATGACTGACCGTCCACGGGATATTTTGCCACAATGAGTGATCTGAGTGCTTGAAAATTGCTTTTCATTCCCAACAACAACTTCATTCCAAAAAAAAACAAAAATGTCGTGTGGGAACTCAAATGTGCTTGTATAAATCGACGATTCCAGGACAACGTCAAAAGGTATTTAAGGACCTTCTCCATTTTTCTAGCAAATAGAGCTCAGATAAAAGCCCATGAATCCTTGTTGTAACCTGCTGAGATTTCTGGACCACGCCAGGGTGCTACATAATATGGACCGCATTCCGGCCCATTTAACCACAACAAATTGGGCCCATTTAACCACAACAAATCGAAAATTGAAACAAGGGATGGAGTGCAAAATGTTCTCTTGAGATTAAAGTTTTTATACACTATTACCTAGCCATGGATTATCAACGATTTGATTCAGTGGTCGAAAATGGGTCAGTCACCATTTATTCAAAAACCTTCTGACACAGCATTTTAGGGCTTGGTCTAGCAGTGGAAGGGGCTTGTCTCTTTTCATTGCACCTGGGTTCGAGTCCTGGCGTGCATGTCTGTCATCCCCGTGGTGCCTTATATGCCTACTGGGTTTGCAGGGTATTCAGTGGACTGTGAGAATTAGTCGTGGTGCGTGTAAACTGGCCCAGACACCCCACGTAAATTAAAAAAAAAAAAACCTTCTGACACAGTTAAAAAAATCGCAAAGGATCCAGTAAACATGGAATCAAAAGGTCAACAACCAGGAGCATGGATTGTGACATAGGAAGGTATATAGGGAAGGGGTTAAAAGATAAATGTGACGAGGACCACAGAGTTATGGATGTACGGGATATCAACTTGATGAGAAGTGACAAAACCACCACGAGTTAACACAAGTGAGCTGTTGTGCAGAAGCCAAGAGAGGTTCTTGCTCTTGCTATACACAACACACCTCAATGGCTTGTTCTGCTGTCCTCTGTAGACATCCAGTCACTGCAAGCCCATCCCCTGCTCTCATAAAGGTCCAAAACGCTTTTAACACTGCTTCCACTCGTGCATCTATTGTTTGTGTTTTGTTGTGATTCCTTTTAAAAAATTAATGAAGGGAGGAAAAAAAAAAACACAGAGTGGATTGATGAAGCAAGAATTTACTAAGTATGGGAATGACTTTGGAATGTTGGAGGGATAATTAAGTCCGAGGAAATTCTCTACTGTAATTATTGTCTTTGATGAACGCTTAATAGGAAGTTAAGTGGGCCTTAATACAATCTTCACCGTGATTAGTGGAGTGAGTGCTTCAGTAAACAAAATTCTCTAATCTCATGGATTAGTGTCCCACTATCACCATGAGAGGAACTGTGGAGAGAGACTCAGACACCAATGTGAGTGCAGATGATTTTCCTAGACAACCCTTTTCGTGTCCGAAAAGCTAGTGAAAGTGAACTAACAACCAAGAGAACAGCCAAGGAAGGATAACGAAAGAGACCCTCTAAATCTTCTTGAATCAAAGACGGAATTGGATGGGAGGGAACTTGTAAGGTTTGGAGAAATTAAGATATGATTGAAAAGCTGTAGTAAACGGCTTAATGATTGCCCGCAAACTCATGTATAGTTGGGCATGGTGGAGATTTGTGGTGTATGTGTTTGAGATTATAACAGTAGATGTTGTTTAAATTATTTTTGATTAAAATAGCTTAACATAATTTTAAAAATAAAAAAATAAAATTATATTTTTTAAAAAACATAATTTCAATCAAATTCCAAACCATGTTAATAAATATTTACAATATCATTATCAAAACTCAATAAACCCTTTTTACATACTAAGCAATCAACAAGACATGATGTAATTGGTTTGTCTCTCACTTGTTATCAAGAACATGTTGAGATTAGTGGATCAGAATCACACAAAAACAAAAAAAAGGGGGTGTTTCCATCAACTCAATGCCGACCCAACTTCAATTTTCATTACGAGTTGATGGATTCCAAGAAAATCGGCAAAGGGCAGCATTCCATCTTCCCCTTTCAAGCGTCACTGCTACACTTACCTGACATTTTTCATGTAGGAATCTGGGATGTATCAAACTCCATGCGACTTCTACATGGCTGTCTAGCGGCACATGTGTGTTTGAACGACGCCGCACGGGAAAAAAGAGCGTGGAAAAGTAATTGGGAGCCTCGACTGACATGAATGGAACATAGGAATCCCATAAATAAACAAGGGAACAGGGAAATGTAATTTATTATTATTATTTATTTTAGCCTTGAAAACCCAAACAGACAGAGTAATTAATGTGCTTTTGAGGATTTGATTCGAATATTTGACAATTTCAACCAGTTTCATCCATATGAATAGGACCCACGTCATAACCATTGACCAGTCTTTCTCGACCGGAAGACTAGATAGTTCTAAACAATTTGCTTCTTCCACCCCCCCCCGCCCCCAAATCTCTGTTTGTGACCTGGTTGAAGTCTCCATACAGGTAGGTAAGAGATATTATTTTTTGAAATATTATTTATTTAAATAATATTTTTTTTATTTTTAAAAATATATTTTTATATATAACTTCAAAATAATTAAAAAATAATCTAAAACTAACAAAATAAAAACAATCCAAAAACATGGTAAGACAACAATTCCAAATAAAAGGTTGATTTCTAAACTTGTGTCTGATATTACAGTATTAAGTGTTTTTTATTTAAAGATACATGTATAATACTAAAAAATCATTAATTTAATATCTTTTCGACTAAAATATGCTTTTAAAATGTAAACTCCCAAATAAACAATTAACTATTATGTTATTCTTTATTTGTTAACAAGATAAGGATATTTTTGAGCATTAATTATAACTAAATTTATTTTTGAACAATTTCAAGAGTACAGCTCTCCATGTCAGGCACTATTACGAGTTATGTTAATGTTATTAATCATTAGATTGACTACTCTAGGCAACTCTTCTTGGAATAATTGTCTGAAGCCTGACACACTGCGTTAAACTTACTTGTTCCAAAGTTGAAGACAAATTTGGTATTTTAACGACTAAAAAGCAAGTACATTTACTTAGCCAGAGCCTGGACTTCTCAAATTTGCTATTTTAACTTCGGTAACCAAATTACAGCTACCACTCACCCTACCTTCCTCCCGTGGCCATAACCTAATATCGACACCCATTTGCCGTCAGCACGTTCACATGGTACAGTGGAAGCCACTTTTGTCCTTGTAAGTCCAGCAATGGCAATTACCATATATATATATAGAAAAAGGATAGCATGTATTTTCGTAAATGGAAGACTAGTCAGATCCTGGTGCGCCTAAACAGTCAAATTTATATCAGCATTTAATACTCTCAGTCCCTATGTCTGTTGGTAATGTTTTTTTTAAAATATTTTTTATAAAAAATATTAATTTAATATATTTTTAAATAAAAATAATTAAAAATAAGTTCACACCATTGTAAGATTTTTTGTAGTAACATTAATTTTTACGATTTATATATTTAAATAAGCTCAGAAAATTATTTTAATTTTAGATAAATTTTAAAAACATATACTTTACATCAACTTAATATAATTAGAAACAAATTGTTCAATTCTAACGAATATTTGATTCTAAAATCTGAAAAAAAAAATTAAAAAAACCTAGCCAAGAATTTGTCTTGCAAAGTGTTAGTGCGGCTCCATTCTTTAGCCGACGGGGGTGGCTCCTGCCCTACGCGTGAGGACAAGTGGGGCGGGAGGAGAAATCGGGAACAAAAAAACAACTCATCAGTTTTTGTTGGTGATCAGCTTGACCGTTGATCACGGGCTCACAGCGCCAACGAAATCTAGACCCTTTAATCAAGAACAAGAAATGACCCCACATTCAAGTACACTTTGTACAACCAGTCTCTCCTTTCCCTTTGTTTCAGCGTTGCCACTTCCCTTGCCCCAAAATCAACTCCAATTCTTCACCCTTGATCGGAGAAAAATAATTAACGTAATTAAAATTGTGTTTAGTAATATGTGTAAGAGTGTTTTTCCATTCATAAGACATCAAGGATGATGATTTTTTAATTTAAATATATACCTTAAAAATAGTCAAATCATAATCTAAAAAATGGTGTCACACTTGGATGCTTTGATGCAATTATTTAAAGTTAAAATAATTTGAAATAATAGTTGAAGCAATTAAGAGGAGGCGTATTATTTTTTCTTTAACTGGGTCATTTTGTTCTTGATAAAAAGAGGCTTGTATCAATCGGCATCACAGGATAAAGAAAGAACGGAGGCAAGCCGGTTAAAGAGATTAAAATGGTAGAGGTCGTTACCTATTTTATTTAGGTGAGGTGCCCACATACTATAGAGATTAGGAGAGAGGAGAGAGGGAAGGAGTGACCGTGTTGAAAAATGTTCTAGTGGTTTTAAAAGCCATAAGAGACATGCTCTGTAACTGCTGTGTTCTTGCCTCCTCTCCTCTTCCTATAAACCAATACCTCTCCTTGGTTTCTTTTGTGTTTTGTTTTGAGTGTTAGCTTGCTAATCGTTTGTTCTGTTGCTGGTTGGCTGGTTAATCTTTTTATGCTTCTATCCTAGGTACTACTATTTCTACCACTCCAGCTTTACTCTGGTAAAAGATACCACGTCCAAAAGGGTTTTTTTTTTATATATATCTTGGAAGAGAGCGTTTCTTGTTTCTGTTCTTTTGATTTGTTTTTTACTTCTTCTCCTGTGAAGTATGATTGGTAGCGAGGCTGAACTGAAGTGAAAGTCTGGTTTTGGGTGCTGCTGCGAAGGGACTGGTTCGGTTGTGCCTTCTTTTCATATTTTTGGAAGTTTCTTGTCTTCAAATCAACACAAGCCTTTGCATTGTTCAACAACAAAATCAAATTTTGGAAACAAGTTTATGTAGGCGTTAATACCAAGGTAAAAAAACTCTTTGTATAGCCAAATTAAGATAACAGAAACTGCAGCGAAGTGTGTGGGGGTTGGCAGCAAAGAAAGAATTTATTATCATTTAGCTATAAAATTCTTCCACCTCACGAGAAACAAGCAAGAAAAACATTCGCTCCATAGGAACAACCTTCACAGTTTTCTTTTTTATCTCTTGCTTTTCTCTCATGGAGTACAATCAATCTTCAGAAATGCAAGAACCCAGTATAGACACTGACAAACTCAGCTACGAAATCTTTTCAATTCTTGAAAGCAAGTTTCTCTTCGGATATGATGATCAGAAACTCTGGATTCCCAAACAGGTCTCTCCTGAAACAATCGAAGCAAAACCCGAGTCACAGAATCCCTTGGTTCTTACAGAAAACAACTGCAACGGGCTGTCTGCGATCAAGAATCAAAGAGGCAAAATCTGCATATTGTCTATTGATGGTGGTAGCAGTCTAAAAGGGATTATTTCAGGGAAAGCATTGGCTTATCTTGAAAACGCGTTGAAAGTGAAATCAGGCAATCGTGACGCCAGGATTGCTGATTATTTTGATGTTGCAGCCGGAACTGGAATTGGTGGAATCTTCACGGCTATGCTTTTCGGCACCAAAGATCATAGCCGTCCGATTATGAAAGCCGAAGAGACTTGGAAGTTCTTAGCTGATCAGGGCAAGAAATTTTACCCTCACGGAAATGGTGGGTTTTTCAAGCGGTTTTTCAGAGGTGGCGCAACCGGTTCAACAGCTGCTACAGCCGGTTTAGAGAAGGCCATGAAGGAGACTTTTAGTGATAAGGGCCGGAATTTGACTTTGAAAGATACTTTAAAGCCGGTTTTGATTCCTTGCTATGATCTTTCCAGCACGGCGCCGTTTTTGTTTTCAAGAGCGGATGCATTGGAAAAGGATAGTTTTGATTTCCGGCTTTGGGAGGTTTGTCGGGCTACATCTGCTGAACCGGGTTTGTTTGACCCGGTTTTAATGGGGTCCATTGATGGTCAGACCAGGTGTTTGGCAGTTGATGGTGGTTTAGCCATGAGTAACCCGGCCGCAGCAGCTATTACTCACGTGCTGCATAACAAGCAGGAATTTCCTTTTGTTAGAGGAGTTGAGGATTTGTTGGTGTTGTCCTTAGGGACTGGTCAGATTCTTGAGGTTAGTTATGAATATGAGCAGGTTAAGAATTGGAGGGCCAAGCAGTGGGCTCGACCGATGGCTCGAATCTCAGGTGATGGTTCGGCTGATTCAGTGGACCAGGCAGTGGCTATGGCATTTGGTCAGTGTAGGAGCAGTAACTACGTAAGAATTCAGGTATGGTAATGGCATCGCTATCTTTAATCTTATTTTGCTTGATTTCAATGTGCAAGACAGTCTTAGCCAGGCTGGAAATGGTTAACCTGAGAGTGTCTTTTTCACTCGTATATAATTTTTGTGCGTATTTAGCTGGGTTTTGGGTTTTTGCAATTGAATGTGCTGTTTGCACTTTGCATGTGTAATGGCCTAATGGGGTCGGCGGCACAAACTGTCCTGTGGCTTATGGTTAGCCAACATGTAAGGGGGTGTGCCCGGGAAACCATAAATTCAAGTGCCCCCATGGAATTATGGGAGCATATGGGTACCTGTGCTGGTGACTTGCACATGATGGGTGGGTTTGGCCTCTGGTTTTTCTTGTTTTCTATGACCAAGCCAAGTGTTGGGTTTTGGTTTGACTCGAGACCCTGGATTCGTTGGTGTTGTGTTCTCGGAATCTGGTTAAACAATTCCTTGATGAAGAGTTTGTGGGGTTTTTCTTCTTGCAATAAGTAGGATGGAAAATGGCTGGAGAGCCGGAGACTGGATTTTCTATAAAATGAGTGGTCATAAAAATGTCATCCACCATGATTTTACTTTTTTATATTTTTCTTAGAGCCGTAGTCAGCTACGAGGATCGCTTATGGTAATGCTTTGGCTTTGTCTGCTGTCAGATACAAGGACATGTATGGATCTTTGATGCCCTTGCGCTGCCTTTGTGTTTGTCACCTACATAGATAGCAATGAGGGATCTTTACTTCTGAATGCATGCGTGATCTCTGTGTTCATTTCATTTTTGTATACGAGAATGTCTTTTTAATTAAGGTTCAACATTAATTGAAGTAGCCCGTTGGGCTGATAGTTAGGAATTTGAAATGGGCAAAGATTACAAGGCAATGTTTCCATAAAAAGTGGATATAGAGGATGTGGAGTAGAAATTAGGCTGTGTCCTGTGTAGTTTTTTTTGGTAAAAAGCGTTCTCGGATCAGATCGAATCGGTGATCTCTTGTTGAATTGAATGTTCTCGATATTATGCGTTAAAGATGGCTCGAACCACTTGAATGCATAATTTACCGGCTTTGCTTGTGAGTTACCTTCCTAAACCTGAAGGCATCTTCTTAGGTAGTGGATAACCTAAAGTTTAAACTGTACTGAAAGTTATATAAAAGAAAAAAAAGCTTAGACAAGGAATCTTAGACTGTTGTAGCCTCGTGACCACTGAGTTCTGCATTCCCTTCTGTGGTGAGATTGCTAATATCTCTGTCTCTGTGTGTGTGAGGGAGAGAGAGATATGGGCAGCCAGCGAATGCCCTTATTCGTACAGTTTTAATTAATTATTTGAGGGGCCATCATTAATAGGGCCATTCTTTTTGGGGGGCTTTTGGCTTGATTCGCTAGTTTCTTATAGTAGTTGGATTAATTTCAATTCTCTGAATAGCTGCATGGATTAAGTTATCTGACACCTGTGGTTCTTTACCTTTATTATGAGAATATGTTTAATCTCCTGATCATATTAATTTTGGTGTGACAGGCAAATGGGTCCAATCTAGGAAGATGTGGACCTAATGTGGACACAGACCCTAGTCCTAACAATGTACAGATGCTGATTGGAATAGCAGAGGAAATGTTGAAGCAGAAAAATGTAGAATCTGTGCTGTTTGGTGGCAAGAGGATCGGGGAGCAAAGCAATTTTGAGAAACTTGATTGGTTTGCTGAACAGCTTGTGTTAGAGCATCAGAGGAGGAGCTGCAGAATTGCTCCCACTGTTGCTTTCAAGCAAGCTGCCACCAAAACAACCTAGACTATTCTCAACAGTGTCAAGAACGAAAATCAAACAAAAAAGGAAAGGTTAGCTTTTTCTTTCCATTTCTTACTATGTAATAGATTTATAATCATAAATCCAGCTTTATGCTATTTCTCTCAGATTTATAGCATCTTACTGGACCCTGCTTTGAATGAACATGATCAAGTGGGGACACTCACAGTAGTCTGCGCCAGAGGGGGGGTCTTTAGAGGGGTTCAAACTACTTTTTTTTATCTAAAGCTTTCAAAACTAGTTGTAGATTGAAAACTTCTGGGTTTATATTTCAATGTTTTGATCATTACTTCAAATCTGCTTTTGCCTTTACAGCCTTGAAAAGTCACTGTCCATTGAAGCCAATTGCACCTACCCGAAAATGAACACTCCCTTTTACATTTGAACTAAATTAAGCTTACACATTTAGCTCATGCATTTTCTTATTGCAGCAAGCTTTTGATGTGTACAAATTGTGTTGTCTTCAACAAACGGACGTAAAAAGAGGAAGGTGATAGCTTGAATTGTCATTTAGTGAACTCGTAGGCTCTCCTTGTGATTTTCATTATCTGATACGAAAAATGAAACAACCATGTAACAACCGGTTGTTCTTGTTGAACATAAAAGTTAGCAGATGTAAGAACTACGCAAATGAACATAAAGTTGTTAATTGTTGAAGCCATTCCCAATTATTGTCGGTCGACCGACACCGGTTCTTGTGATAGATTAGGGACACCCCAGTCATTTTATGGAACAACTTTATTGTTCCGGTTTCTGGGTCATTGATGGGTGCCTGGAGGTATTCCCGCTGTACCCTAAAAAGAATTACCTTTTATCATATTTCAATTCACTATTAGGACAAAGCTGAATTCTATGTCCTCGCCCCAACACCTTTAGCCTATAAACCAAATGCCATTCCTTTTGCTTTATTTATAGAACATGAATTCTACCAGTAAATGTTGGCAATGCTGTCGTGTCTTTTTATTGCCTTCGAAGTTCGTTAATGCTATTGGGTCCTTGGAGTGATGTAGAGAGGGGAACTGTTGCCATTATTTTCCTTCGAAGTTTGAAACTTTTGCATTTAGGACATCAAAGGCGATGATTTTATGCGTGAACTTTTTTCTATAACATCATGAACACACAACATTTTTAATATTGTCATTGAGATTTGAGGCAGGTGTAATCATTTGGGTTTTCCTTTGTCCTTTTCAATTGTACTCTGAAAATGTCTCTGCTTTGATTATCAATATAATATAGGACAGTAAATTCAATGATTCCAGTAGACGTCAACACTGGGCCGATGCTAAAATATCAACACCGTAGTATCTGGATTAAGTGCTTCCAGTCTGCATATAGCTGTGCCTATTCATGTAAATCCTAGTACTGCAATACTTCGTGGACCATTATTATTCAGTCGTGTAAATAAGGGGAACTCTCCTCCCGTTAAATTCTCTTCGGTAACAGCCAGCAACACTTAAACTTAGTCCCGTGTCACCACTGTATGGAATGGTTTGTGTGCAATGTGGGGGACCGATTGCTTTCAAAATTCTTGGTGAGCTTAATCATGTGGTTTCAATATTATTACATTTACCAGGTGAGTATGATAGGGGAAAAATGATTAAGGGAGATTAGGCCGTTAGATCCACGTCTAGTTGTTGGTATGATGTGCCTCAGATTTGAATTCACATTTTGATAATTTTGCCTTAATTTTTCAACCTCAGTACTGAATTGTTTTGTGATATTATACCTTGTTCAAATGTTTGCGGGGGCATGCATGGTCAAAAGAATTGGTATTTGATTATGAGATTTTGAGCTTTGTGCTTCTATTTGGTATCTTTTTACGTGTAGAATTTCATTTATTGTTAACAGTGAGTTTACGTTCTGAAATGCAGGCGGAAAATATATTTAAGGAACAAAAAGGAAAGGGAAGGAAGAGGGAAAAGGTGATATAGCAGCTTTTACTCTTGAAAGTCACGAAGATAGCAAGAGAAGAAGAGGAGGTGGGGGGGATTGAGTGAAAAAGGACAAGAAGAAGAACATAGAGAGAGGGTAGAAGATCTTAGTGGGATACTTTGCCTGCCAGGTGATGGACATGGTGGGTGTCCACTCCGCCTTTCTACCGTGGCAAGGAACTGAGAAAGAAGAGAAACAAAGAAGAGAAAGCAAGTATCAGTTAAGCTTTTGAAGGTCAAACCAAGTATCAGGTGTGAATCTTTTACTGTCAATTCAGATTTTTGGGTGGGAAGACTCTGTTTGTAGATTTCCTTAATTTATTTATTTTAATTTATTTATTTTCTCAATCAGACTCAACTCTGAAGAAACTTGAGTGTGGGGTGCATGGTGGGCTACCTGCACTGAACCCCTGATATATAGCCGAGTCCCTCTTCTTCTTTTTTTATTACTACAAGCCAAAGTTCTTTACTGAGCTTTGGCCCCTTTTCACCTTTTTTTCTTCTTCTTTTTTTTTTTCAAATAGATTGTAGCGGTGAAGAATAGATTTGAGAGTGGCCAGTAGTTCTCCCCAAACCAACCACATCTCCTGTACATGGAGAAATGTAAAAAAAGTTTATATTTCATGTGTGGATGACAGAATAGTAGTTTTTGCAATTGTAATTTTTTAAAAAAATTATAATATTTTAAAATTGTAGAGTGAATTGAATAGTTAAAGGGGTAAAAAGTACATAGCAATGCATAGAAACAAAGGGAGCCTTAATCCTTGATTACTTGAGATGGGGCCCTCTGTTGATTTCTCTCATGTGAATTTCGGTTGGGATCATGGGTGGTTGTTGCGGGTGAAGTTTGTATTCTTCCTGGTTGAGTTTAGTGAAATTAGCTCCCTTTAGAGCTTTAGCTTTTTCATGGGCCTCACTTACTGTTACCAAATGATTAGTGGGTGGGTATTATTCGGATAATGATGGACGATATGGATATATACTGAATATTTTTTATGGAATATGTCAAAATAATACGTGAGTTTTTATTTTTTAAATTTTATTATTAACATCATTGTATCAAAACAATATAAAAATATTTTTAAAAAGAATTGTTTCTTCTTTCTTCTTTCTCTCAAGGTTGAAGATAATACGTATGCTCCTTACCAATTGCCATATAAAATTTAGGCAGCAAGTTTCTATTACATGGCGTGAATTTGCGCATGATATCATTGAGCCACGGCCGCATCATTGCTAATAAACAATTATCTTAGGAGATGGCTTGTCGAGTCGAGTTCATGTCTTCATGTCTCCTATTTTTTTAACCATCCATTTCACTCGCTTACGAGCATTAAAGAAATGCTAGCCCTAACTAACCCTTTTTGCTGTAGAAATAATAATGGTGATATGTGATGTCTAATCCAACTTTCAATTTGTCACGTACGATCATCAAATCAACGACAAGAATTTAAAGAACAACGCAGGGCTCGATTAGACAAATTGATCCGCCATACTTGGCTTTCTCAGGGATAGATCATGGGCTCGTGACCGACCAGATTCCATGCAGCACACCATGATCTTACTGTTTTAGCCACTAATATATACGAGAGACGAGACGCGGAATACACATCTAGTAAAGCCCTGCTCTTTATTTCTCTCTCTCCCTCTT
The DNA here is from genome assembly GCA_015708895.1 of Populus ilicifolia. Lineage (NCBI taxonomy): Eukaryota > Viridiplantae > Streptophyta > Magnoliopsida > Malpighiales > Salicaceae > Populus > Populus ilicifolia. The sequence goes on from SRLM01000025.1 coordinate 1,411,753, forward strand.
TTTCTTCCCCTCTCCATTTCTAGCAATCATATGCTAAGAAGTTCTATAATCCCTATATTTGACCCGTAAATCTCTCGTGCTCGGTCCGTCTAGTTGACCCTACGTACGTGGTTGGAAAGCATTTTACCATGCAGGTTAAAGGATAAAGAGAGCCATGGCTTTAGAGCGAAAGCAACATATTTTTATAATATATACTAACGTTGACAATGCATGCTCTTATCATGAGGACATTAAAACAGCTAATAAACGCTCGGTGCAGTGGTTAAGATGCTCATTTTCCTCTCTTAAAATATGTTTCTCTTTTCATGGGCTCCTAGCTAGACGGTAGTTGATCCCATTGCCACGTAAAATGCTCGAGTTTTGGCTCGAGCATGGGTGCTATAAGTGTTAGTGTCGATGGCAGTAAATTGTTTCATGGGTATGGAAACAGATATATAGGCGGTTCAGAGGTGTTAAAAATGCTGTTTTTAAGATATTTACTTGTTTTATTTAGATACAATATCGGGAAGATATAACTAAACTTTTTAAATTACCAAAAAAACAAAAAAAGATTAAAAAAAAAACACATTTGTTTTGTATCTTTGTTCTTTGTGAAGTGACAAGTTTATATGGACTTAAAATATTATATTAATGGTGGAATCTGGATCATCTTTGAGTTTATTGATGAGGATGCGCGTGTTTGGCTTGTCCACAAAAAATGCTAAGTATAAAGCAAAAGTTGTGTTCATAATTAATAGTCACCTTTTGTTTTTTCTCTCCAGGAAACGATAATGACAATCATCTTGACAGTGATAATCACTGGTGGCGCTTGCCAATACCCTATGTGCTCACTCCTTCCCCCTTAAGCATAAGCAACGCAATCGCTTAATGCACCTAAACGCTATTAATTAGTACTTGTTAACTACCTCAAAAGCATGGCAGGGTGAATAATAATAACAATAAATAACATAAAAAAATAAAGGAAAATAAAGCATATGTAATTAGTTGGGAGATTAAGTTAAGTTAATTAGTTCAATGAGAATGACCTAACCCGAGATCAAAGACACAGGGATGTTAACTGAAAATGACAACAAGAATGTCAGTGGTGTTTTCCGCATTGCTTGCCGTGGTTGCTAACCTTGGATTTGCTTGTAGCCTTGCACTTGAGAAAGAAGGGCAACATGAATGATTCACTGCGCGTCGCCGTAAAGGATGTTTTTTTAAGGTGTTTTTTAATGGAAAATATATTAAAATATTTTTTAATATTTTTTTATTTTTAATATTAATATATTAAAATTATTAAAAAAATATTATTTTAAATAAAAAATTTGAAAAACAAATATATCATTTTATTTAGTAATATAGTTGTGATTACTTTTTAAATAATTTTTTTGAGTTAAAATACATGCCAATGATATATTTTTATTTTTTAAAAATTATTTTTGATATAGTAAATTAAAATGATTTAAAAATACTAAAAATATATTAACTTAAAATTAATAAAAAATAAAAAAAATATTTTTTAATTTTTTAAAAATATTTTTTATAATATAAAAACAATCAGGACAACCTACGGTGTTTTTGTTAAGGCTAAGGTAATACTATCATATGCTAGCATTACTCGGTCATGTTCTTTACCTATAATTGATTATGCTTGGAATTGATTTGTTTTTTGATAATATGACATAGTAATTTTAGGAAGGAAGATTCAAACTAACGAGTTAATTACAACCTCTCTCAACCTGGGACTTCTGGGAAAGAGATGTGTAATAATTGTCGATTAGGGATGTCTCTCCCTACCTGAGTGAATGTGATCAACCATAAACGCATATTTTGTTGTTGAAAAGGATATATATATATATATAAAGTTTCATTTTTCTTGTGTTTTGAAAATTAACTTTCCAGGTCTAAGAGATCATTTTGTCCAAAAAAGGGGCACAAGGTCATGCAAAGACATATATAAGCGATTTAAAAAAGAAAGAAAGATAAAGCTCAAGAATTATAAATGTAATATTAACGTGATGTATATTTAAAGGAATTGAATAGATCTTTCTGGTTTTAATCCTGTTATTTTAATATAGAAAATCAAGGAAGAGAACACACCGTGACGAGGAATTTTATTTCCATGCAATTTGCTTAAACATGGAAATTTAATGCAATAGCGGTTTCTTTAAGTTGTAAATTCCTGATGTTATTACATTTATTTTTAGGTCATCAAATGAACTAATTTTAGGGTCAATATCCTGGCGGTCACCATGTATCCTCCCAAACGATGCAACTTTCCTTCGCCAAGAGTGCAATTGTGACTTCTGGGTAGGTATATCGTGCATTTTCTTGACGTGATTTATTAATGGTGCCAGCAGCACTGTTGGAAATTTGATAACAATCCTGTCAGGGTGACAAAAAGAGGAATGACGATGATGTAGAGCAGTCGGTCTAAAATTAAATGAATCACTGAGACAGGTAGAGAGTATTCCACCATGGAGGCATACAAGGGCAAAACGACCATGATTTTTTTTTATTTTTTTTTTCAAGATATCTGATTGAGATTCGTCAGCCCAAATTCAGAGGGCATTTCAAACCTCAACATCCAAAAGGCATACATGACTTTCTTTAAGGGTAAAATGCAGAAGTTTTAATTTAATTCCTGATGGATAGATAGCAAACAAAACCTACCCCGACGGGCTCAGGGTTTTAATTCCATCTCTGACAATTTTTGGGTCGTGCAAGAACATTTTAATGAAAGATCACAAAACCCGATCTCTTAATCAACATCTCATTAGGAGACAATCGCTTAATCTACATCCAGATAGCAGAAAAATATGACAGGAGCTTGTTCCTCTCAGCTGATCTCTGAGAGAGCTTCATTTTATACAAGAAAAAAATAGAGAGGCGCGCGTTCGCTACCTCTTTTGCTTCTACAATTTTTATTTTTTATTTTTTATTGATGAATAATATCAGATATCTGCTCACATTATGCCATGAGAGAGAGGGTGAAAAGGAGCGTGAACAATTTCGGAGATTACAACAACAGAATACTCAAAAGAAAGGAAAAATAATCTGAACGTGTAGCCAATTGTCTCAGCAAGGAAACTGTCGTGGACATTAAGTATCACTTATAGACAGCTGAAAATTATGTTACAGCGACTCCATCTTTCATACAGACGCATTGGCTGCCTCAAGTCTTGGCATTATCAAGGGTTCTTGTAGCTCTGAATTGATGGGAAACAGATAGCATTGCGAGTATTGTGCCATCAACTGGTCCATGAGCACCAAGGCCACCATAGCTTCCACCATTGGTACCGCTGCATTACCATCCCAAACAAGCATACTCTCAGAGAGAATTATCTTTTCTTTCACATTCAAACATGATTAATATTGATTCTCTTCAATTTTCACTAAAGATGATACTGTAAGCCCACTCCAAATTGCATCTATCATCAAAATTCTAAAAGATATTTCAATCATTTGAAGAATCAACCTATCATACGAGGACATACCTCGTGGGACAACACAGGGATCATGGCGACCACGAGCAATTAGATCTGTCTCCTTTTTATCTCTAGTAACTGTATGTTGCTTCTTCTGCGCACCAGTACACCAAATATATATAAAATACAGAATAAAACACAAGCAAATAATTGTCTAAAACACAAGCAAATAATTGTCAAATATGCAAGCGGAGCTTAATAAACCAACAAGAGCAGCAGATGCATAATGTGGAAAACAATCTGATAGTTCCTAGCAGATCTCAAGAAATGATCTGAAAGAGAGCAAGCTCATCACAGACATGATCTTTACATCATCTTAAAAACAAATAACTGGGCATACAAATAAATGCATGCACTAATATTGATATGTAGATAGATCAAACTTACTCCTATTGTAGATGTTGGCTTGAAAGCTATTCTCATGTTTATAATTTCACCATTTGATATTCCTCCCTGCTCATCATAAGAGGAAAATATCAAAACTGATGTTCAACCAGGGATATCATACCAAATTACTAAAATTAGAAAGAGGATCATGAATCAAACAAGCACCTGTATTCCACCAGAACGATTTGTTCTTGTTCGGATTCTTTCATGTTTGTCTGTGTAGAACTCATCATTATGTTCACTCCCAGTCAAGAGGGTGCCTGCAATGATTTTCATCATTGATTAAGACTCAGAATTGTGGCTTAATATATAGCCATAAAGAAATACAGAGCAGATGATAGCATCCTAAGCATATCATTCCCAATCACCAAACTTAATTGAAAAACTTGGGCGCCAAATGTACTCTAAAATGTGCATAAAAGTTATCAACCTGCAAATCCACTCCCAAATTCAAAGCCCTTTGTTGCAGGTAGTGACATAGCAGCTTTAGCAAGCTCCGCTTCCAGTTTGTCAAAGACTGGTGAACCAAGCCCCTGGCATGCAATTATAGATTTAATCCAGGCAAAGAGTGCACAATAACAAGCCATAAGAATAAGCTTTGTATGTTCAGGATCTAGAAACTTCTTTGAAAAATCCAAAATCTGATGATGAAACATCATGTACAAATCAATATTTGCACATTAAACAGGGAGATAGAGACAATCAGTACTTACACGTGGTGCATTCCTTACAATACAAGTGACAACACCACCAACAGAATCCCCTTTCACTCGGACAGCATCGATGGCAGCTATCATCTTCTCTGCATATTCAGGATCTGGACATCTGACAATATTGCTCTCCATCTGTTAAGGTGGCATGCATAGCAGGGTCAGACTAAGGGCAAATAAATTGAACCAAAAGCTAAAGAAAACCGATTAGGAAAAATCTCCAGAAAAGGGAATTTGACTTTCAGATTTATAAAATATTATTTCTTCTCAGTCAAACTTTTACAAGTCCAAATATAATTTTATGGTTGTTGAAGTGTTGTAAAACTTCACGCAGGACCAAGGCACTCAGATTTGTGAGAGGTTCTTGCCACAAAACTAACATCCCAAAAATACATCGCAACTTCTTAGTTAGCTTCTCACATGGCTAAACTGAATCCTGAAATAAATGTTCTTCAGAAACACCCTCTCTTACCTGATCAAGTGTAAGAGTGTCGTGATCAACCACACCTTCTGGAAGCACAACCTTGTGGACTTGAGAGACATAAGCAAGAATCTGAAAGCAAAACAAACATTAAGGCAAAGGATAATGAAAAAACAGAAAAAAATCCAACACTAAAAGGAGCTGTCACATTACTCCTATATATTTTTTTCATCATAAGATGGATAAAATCATTACAATGGAACTTGTTTAAAAAAATTTAAAATCTATTTCCATCTAACATACAAAATTAGAAACAGAATTAAGCGTCTCAGATAGCAAGACTTACATGTGATAACAGAGCATATCCATACAAGTAAACAAAAATAAAAAATGCACAGACCAAACACTCCAAAAGATGAAGGATTTTGTCCACAAATGGTAATGGAGACAAAAAATCACGAGTGAATTTCTCTACACCCAGGTCTTAAGAAACACACCTCAGTTCCCGCATATAGTTTGAGAATTTTCTTAGCAACACCTCCAGCAGCAACTCTTCCAATTGTTTCTCTTGCTGAAGATCTACCCCCACCCTTCAGTTAGAATTCAAATAAACCATGTCACACTTGCATTTCCTAATAATGCCAACAGTATCTTTATAATCAGAGTGCTTATTGGTTAAATAAACTACCTGAACTGATCTGACACCATACTTCATGTCATAAGTTGCGTCAGCATGTGAAGGCCTGTAAGCAACTGACATTTCACTATAATCCTGAAATTCAAAAAAATAAGAATGAGACTTTCTCAACTGCTTAGAAAATACAAAACAATACCATCCAAGTATATTGTTGCCCAATTACGTGTGCCTTTCCCTATTAAACAGACACCCCATTATTTATCTTGTTCCACAATTTTCAAATCAAATTCATATCCTAAAATCTTAGCAATGGAATGTACATGTAGTCACCATCATAGTGGATAACAGAACTATATTATTTTGAAAGCCCTAGGAAATATTCTTTAGGCAAACACTGCAAACTAATCTAAAATGGGAAGTAAAGACCAGGCAAAATCATTTTCCATCAAAAAATTTTGCTAAAAACATACTGTAAGCCCGTTTTCAGCTAAATTGACCTCCTTATATATGCCAAGTATCACACATGCCTCTAGCATTAAATACTCACAAATCCTCTCTGATCAGTATTTGGTACAAATACATGAATCGGCGTCCCAGTAGTCAGTCCTGCAGTTAACACACCACCACCACCATATCAGCACATCAAAAACAAACACCATCAGCAACAACACATTAACCAAAAAAGAAGACAAAACCTTCAGAAACACCGGAAGATATTTTGCAGGTATCCGTCTCTTTTCTCGGAGTCGTAATTCGGCTCTGACCTGGCCTCCTGCACACACAAAAAATTAATCAATACAATACACCTTGAGGCACAAAACAGATCACAAAAGTAATTCTTTGAAAAAAGAAGAAGAAATAACCTTCTATCTAGATCAAATTGCATATCAGCTTCGGATAGGGGGATGCGCGGAGGACATCCATCAATTATACAACCAACACCACCTCCGTGTGACTCACCAAATGTAGTTACTCTAAAATTAGTCCCAAATGTGCTTCCCGCCGCATTTATTTCTATATTAAATAAAAAACACAAGTCAAGCTGAGTAAACCTAAATTCAATATCTAAAATGCGAGAGATTATGCAAGCAGATAAATGAATTGTTAAAAAGAAAAGGACACTTACGGAGTTTCTTTGGAATACGTGAGCGGAAGGAGATCTGAACGGAGGGGATTGAGAGTTTACGGAGGTCCGAGGAGATTGAAGCACCGTCAATTCTTGAGGAACCGAGGAAGGACTTGGAGGTAAGAGTAGAAGAAGCCATTGATCTCTCTAATGAAAATCGCGAGAGAGAGAGAGAGAGAGTAGGTTGGGAGAGATTGGTTTGGTTTTATTTAATAAAGCAAATTGCGTGGGGTTTGTCTGGAACCACCTACCCCCCTCTTCTCCCCGCCTGTGTGTTTGAGAATTTCCCCTTTTTTCTTTTTTTTTGTTCTTTTTTTTCAATTTTTTGGGTAGGTAAGCACTGACTAGGCAGGTAGTGTGGAGAATGGGAAGGCGATGGCCCAATCTTTGCTTGGATATCATACAAACTTGGTAGGTGGTGGTGGAGTGAAACAACAATAATTTGGAAAGAACTGCCACCAACCTATAACTTGTCCAAGAACTGCCACCAACCTATAACTTGTCCATACTCGAACAAAAATACGACTGGTCAATTCATGCATTACACGGTGGCTCCTTCTTTTACACCGGCCACCAGTTTGGTTGTTTTACAACATTTTAATCAACGACCGCACTGCTAAAAACTGCTCATGTTTTTCGACTCACAAAAACTCTTAGATTTTGACTTGCGAGATGAAAAGAATTGCTAGAGAACCCATTCAAAACGCAAATGCAAGAGATGCCAATCGAATACAAAAGGCAAGGGGAAAATAATAATGATACACCTGTATGGAATTTTTTATAATGGTAAGTTGTAACAATCGGATACAAATGCAAGAGTCAATGTTTAAATATAATTGCATCTCCAGGCCACTACAAAGAAGAAAAAACTGTGAAGCTGCGTTGCCCCTGATCTCTAGAGGGCTATCTGTGCTTGTGTGCAGCAAGAATGACAATTTCTTAGGAGAAAAAGTTTGTGGAAAAGAAAATACAACAGTGTTGCTATTCTATATTGTGAACGTCTGGTTCTGATCCTACTGAAATTCTATCACTGCGCTTGCTGGTGCTCGTGTTTTCAGTAACATTTCATCGTATTCGTCTTCAGGATTTGATAGAGCAACAATAGCTCCTCCTGCACCTATAGAAGCTTCACCGTCATGAATAACTATTGTTCTTATCACTATATTCAGATCAAATGTCTGATTATATGAGAAAAATCCAATGGAACCTGAGTAGATCCCACGAGAACTGCTTTCAAGAGAATCGAGAAGCTCCATTGATCTCAATTTTGGTGCACCTGTCATTGAGCCACCAGGAAATGCAGCCCTGACACAGTCAACTGCACTTACATTTGACCTCTTCTTTCCTCGAATTGTACTCACCATAGTATGCACAGTTGCATACGACTCTACTTCCATAAGATGTGGGACGTGAACAGAGCCAGGCTCACAGACACGACCAAGATCGTTCCTCAAAAGATCCACAATCATAAGATTTTCAGCTTGATCCTTTTCACTAGAGAGAGAGGGGGGGGGGTCAGTTCATAGAAAAAAGAAAAATAGAGCAATTCTTGCACTCAAAATGCATTTGTTCTGCTCAACATGATTTACACGGCCAAGGTATTTCAAAGGTAAACTAATCTGTTCAATATTATTTACATTCATTTTTATAGCATGTGAACATTAAAAAGAATGATTTCTCATGTCTAACCGTAAAATCACATCATAAGCTATCAAAGTTTCAATTTGAAGACCAGATTCAAATTTACCTGTACTGCAGTTTCAATTTAAGCTCTTCATCTTCCTCCAAGGTCACCCCACGAGCTATGGTACCTTTAATCGGCTTTGCTTCTAATATACCATTTTGGTCCAAGTGTAGGAATCTCTCAGGAGAAGAACAGCAGATGCACAAATCTTCATTTGAAAAATTAAGCCACGCAGCATATGGTGCTGGATTTTTCTCTCTGAGGTGAAGGTAAAGTCCCAAGGAATCTATCTCTCCAACTGTTTTTCTCATCTGAGAAGTGAGACATAACTCGTAGCTTTCCCCATCTTTAATGTATTCTAGACACTTACTAACATCTTTAATATACTGCTCTCTAGATTTCTCACCAAGAAAACCTGCCTTGTATGGGGAAACTGTTGCATTAGGGGAAGCCTGCTCTCCTAACTTCCTTGTGGCAGAAGCTTCTAAGCAAAGCAACTTATTTTCCGTGTCATCTAACCATGGAATGCTGGTTGTGCTTTCCTCATGTAAAGACAATATATAAACATTGTCATTAAGATGATCAATGACTACAAAATTATCTGCAAAGAAAAAGCAGGCATCTGGAGTTGTAGATTTGTGACGGTTGGATAACATGCCACATTCAACTTTGAGGCTATACCTGCAATATGAGAGAGATATTGTCAAAAAATCGCAAAAACAGATTCAGCCAGGATGTTGCATTAAAAGGATGCTCCAAGGGATATGATATTTCCAGTTGAACTTCAGTAAATTAGCCTGTTCATGTTTTAATTTCTTTTACTTCATTCTTTTGCATTTCCAAGTCCTTTCAAAAAGGATGTAAGGATGAAAATATTAATTTCTAAAATATCCAAACAAGATAATTGTTGATGATAAATGGACCCATGTGAAGTATTTGACTACCTACAACACAAGATCCAAGCAAACAGCAAGGAGTAATTGAATGGGTGTGTGTGGGACTGATACACGGCACATTTAGAGATTAATGCCTGGTATTTGTGGAGGTTTGAATGAAGAGGAATTCCATGCAATGCTAAAATAGCTTGATGCTTTATGTTACCCATTCAAACAAGATTAACCTGCACATGGAGAGAGAAAGAATTTACCCGAAGTAACCAATATAACCACCATGAAAATCAAATGGCAGTTCTTCAAAATCTTCTTCATCATAAGTAAATGATAGTAGCTCCTAGAAACCAGATCAAGCAACAAAAAACATCTATCAGACAGGATCTAGTGATCTGATTGAAAGCATGAATATAAATTTTTATTCATCCTAAACACATAAGAGGCAAGTGGCATTAAAGTCTATGTTTCCATGCATCAACTTTTAGTCAAGCACTAAACCCCCTGTCATATTCGTCAGAGGCAAATGAACTTCACATGTTTTCTATAATGTGTCATTATTTCCATGCAGGCTCAAACTCGATTGCCCCCCCTCCCCAAATCCCAGAAAGGAAACTAAAATTTAAGCGTACTTTATATTTGTAATGTTGTCATGATTTGATGCACAAAAACAATCAGTAAAGTCTATGCAATTATACCTGGTTCAAAAAATCAAGAAAACCTTTTTCCAAAAACATGCTTTTGGTGGATCCTTGAGTATCTTTGATTGATAAGTAACCTCCACCTTTAAAATCCATATCACTGAAAAATAAGTGCAGTACAAATTATTTTCTGTAAAGGATCACGTGAAAAACTGGATAATCACACAATCTTATCTATCAAAAAAAGAAACCCAATCTTGCACCTGACTCAGCAAAACATCACTCTAAACAACTAGTTAAAAACATAAATAAAGCTAAAAAAAAAAGTGACAAGAGAAATAAACCAAACAAACAATTGAAGGAATATGTGAATGACTATAATTCAAGAATCATTCAAGAAGAAGAATAAAATGTCTGAGTTAATAAAACCTTTGATCTGACAATCTAAATGTCATTTGCCTCCAAAGTGGTCCGTCTTTACCCCCCATAAATGAAAAGCGTGCTCTTTTCTAAATGTTCAAAAGCAAGAAAAAATAAAGGATGTCAAAATCCCTAAAAGGGAAGGTTAAAAATAATAAACATGACAACAAAGTACTTTAAAATTTTCAGAGAGTAAGACCTTTTCTACTGAGGAACTGTCCAGCCAAAACGTATTTTCAGCCTTACAAGCTCTGAACAGTTCGTTAAATATGTTTCTTGCTCCACCAACTCGGGCTGCTAATTTATCAAATTTCCTCCATTTCAACTTTAAATGCCTAAAGTTGATGCTTGATTCTGGAAACTTCAATGCACTGGAAATGCTGAGACAATTCACGTTGGCATTTCCAAGTAATTGGCTTCTTCTAAAAGCTTCTTTGAATGGTTGAGCATCTTCCTTGTGTACTAATGATCCAATTCTAGGAACTCTAAACAGCTGACTAGCAACATGCACCTGCATGCATGCTAAAAAAGGTTTACTGCTCGGGGGAAATTACTGGCTATGCAGATGCATAACATTAGAGAACTAGAGTTATTCATGAGGTAAACTTTTAGGCAACGCAGATGGCAAGACACAGTTTCAGAATGAAACAGAGAGCATGCAGAAGGAGGTTGGACCAGACATATTCACTAAATGTTGACACCATGCTCCCTATACTCATTGAAAGTTGCTCTTGAAATGCTTTGCTGATTGTTCAAACCGCAAACTTAATGCTAAGTTCTCTAACAACATACAAGAGGCCTATTCTGTATCGCACAAGGGAACTCCCATTGGAGTATAAATTGCTGCACAGGCATAGCATAATTCTATAATTTTCAAATACACAAGCATATACATAAAGAAAGATAGTACAAAATAGATCCACTGCTGAGAAAAATTAATTGGTAATCTTTACCAGTATAATGAACATTTCTCTTGTTAATAAATGTTGACCTTGGCCTCAGTCTCTGCCAATAATCCTCTGTAATCTCTCTAAAATTCTCAAATATTTGCCTTCCATGACAGGTTGCAATACTTTCTGGATGAAACTGAAGGTCAAGACAATCAAGAATGTAAAGCACGGAAAAGCAAATCAGGGAATAACTGCAGCACAAAGATGATCAACAAACCTGTAAGCCATAGTGTGGCCTTGTAGAATGCATAATGCCCATGAGAACTTTTCCCCCTTGCATTCTTCCAGGGTGGCTAGAAGACCAAGAAGCTCTATTGTGTGATCCTGTTGAAAAAGTATCAAAAGATATGCTTGTTCTAATCTGATTATTGTATGCATCAGGTTTAAGACCAGAATTCGGAGACTCAAGGAAAGAATGAGTGCTGCTAGAAGTCCAAGCAGTCGGTATAAGTTCCTTTGGCAGTGCTTCTGAATCTATGATGAGAGAATGATACCGTACCACCTGCAACAATCAAGAGAAAAGTAGTGGTAAATGAAACACTCATACACCATGGTCCCTAATACATACAGTATAAAGACCACAAGTAAATTTACATCCATAAGCATGAGAATACAAATGGACCTTAAAACCAGATTTTCTGCCAGAAGGGATGTTATCAAATAGTCTGCTTCCATTATGTTCGATTTCACTGTAAGGCACAACACCAGTGATAAAGTTAGTGGAGGGGGGATCAAGAGCATGAAAGACCATCTTGCGAGTATTAGCAAGTCATTTATCACAAAATAAGGTCATGCTTTTACCATGATAGACACAACAACATCCAAAAAATAGATACAAATGTTATTATGGTGACTAAACTACATACAATAAAATGGAAAAGCATTTTACCCAAGAACACCAGGACGATATAAGAAAACATTGAAATTATGTTCAAAATATACCTTAAGCGTCCATGGACTGGTTCAGAAGCATGGACAATTCTAGCTCCATTGACATAACCCAAGGCCTGTCATGACAAAAGCCATTCAATTCATTAGTGGAGAAGCAGATCGTTATAAAAGAATCTGTCTAGTTGAAGGAAAAGCTACATTTACACGCAATATGGTCAGAGAATGCTGCACCGAGCAAAGATTAAAAAACAGATAAAAGCTTGATTTAACTTGGGTGTAAACATGTTAATTTATAGAAACATAAAAACAAGTAGCAATTGATCAAGATAAATTCAGCCAACATGGAATATGACATTGAACATGAGCCAAAATACCTGGTGTCCAAGGCAAACACCCAGAATAGGAATGTCCCTGCACTCAAGTAGCAGTCGAAGACATATTCCTGTAAGATTTAAATAGATTCTGAAACGTAATGTGATTAACTCCACTCTAAAAAAAATAATAAAATAAGTCAAACAGAAAATAAACTGAACCGTATCGTCATCGTAAGGGAAGTGAGCCTGTGACAAACAAATATCCCACTATCATACCAACACACAGAATTTTTCTAATGATCAAGCTTAAGCTTACACCACAACTTTATGGCTTAATAAGACCCCAACAATAATGTTTATATCAAATAACTGACATAATAATAATTTTTATATTGGCATTCATGAGTTTGATAGCATTGAGACGTGACACAGGGTAGACCTCTACGCATGGATTGGTGGATCCTACATCTTGTGTCCGTGAATGAAATGTCGGGTATAATTGGACTAATACAGTCCACAAGCATGGAAATGACAGAAACTCCATCCTCCATCTTACCTATATCCGCTGAGCATGTTGGAGAACCAGGTCCAGGTGAGATAACAATATTATCAAAAGCTCTCTTTTCATACAAGTAATGGCACGCATCCTCCCATGTCCACTCATCATTTCGGATGACCACAGGAGGCACTGAAATGGCATCAACAAAACCAAATGAGACAATTTCAAAGAACACTCTCTCTCTCTCTCTCTTCACATAAATATATCACAATACAGTTTAATTGACTTCCAAATAAAATTGAGAAAAAAAACAAACAAACAGAGAGAGACAAGAACAGTAACCGAAAACACAGAGAAAACCAAAAAAAAAAATGCATACCCCCATTAACGACAGATAGTTCTTGGTAAATATTATAGGTATAACTATCATAGTTGTCAATCAACAATGTCCTCACAAAATCCATTTTCTGGCTAGGCTCCTCCAGCCGTTTCTTTCCCATGAACGACCCTTCTAAATGTCCCGGCATCAAATGACTGGATACCGCCACCTTTCTACCATTACAGCAACAAGATTTCTCATTCTTGGCAACATAACCAACTCTTAGAAAAGACTTGGATGTCGCTATTTTCCCTGTCGTGCCCTCAATAAAAGGATTTTTCAGTTCCAACGAAGTCGACGAACACAGAGCCATTTTAATTTCCACTACTCAAAAAGAAAATCCCCTGCAATCAGAACAGAGCAACGAAGCAATGTTAAGCAAGCAGATCCAGCAAATTTGGAGCTGAATCTACAAAGGGATTTGCAACTTAGTTTCTGTGTACGAGAAACATTGTACTAAAAAGAGAAAAAGTGAGCGAGAGAGAGGAGGAGAGAATACCTTAGAACATGGAAGGGAGGGAAAGAACGGAACGTAGGGTTAGCGGCAGAAGAAGGGGAGAGGTGGAGTTTGTTTTAGGGAAGGAAGGAAGTGGATGAATGAGCGGTGTAGCAGAGAATGGGCCCCGCGTTTGTTTGGTGTTTATTTATTTTTTATTTCCTTTATTTGGACCAACTCTATCATATTATTTTGAACCCTCGTGGAGTGCGTATCTTCCGCACTCCTGTCAGTGTCCGTTGGTAGGAAATGGGATGCCTCTCGCGGCCTTGCGCGTGAATTTGTTTTTTCGGTTTATCAAGTTTTTTAAAATATTTTTTTATTAAAAAAAAGTTAAATGAATTTATTATTAAATGTTTTTTCAATATAATATCAGGGTTTGGATTAGAGGAGATAATTTCAGGATTACACTGGTTTTTTTCTTAGTTAATTTGATTATTTTAAAATAAAAATCAGTTTAAATCAATTAATTTCAATTTAATTTAGTTTTATTAATTTAACTTGATTTTTTTTAATTTCACTCAGTTTTTTTAATTTAGATTTGGTTTATATTTAATTTTATATTTATAAAATTAAACCAAATTGATTGATATTTTTAAAATTTTAATTAGTTTAATAAAAAACATTTTATAATTTGATTTTCTAAGTTATTTTTTTTTAGTTTTTTCTTTCTATTAAATTATTTTTTAAATTTTTTTTACTAACTAGTTTGGATGGATACGAAAGAAAATAAATATATTTTTAATTAAAAATATTTCTTTAATCCTAAAACATGTTCGTAGTTAAAAATCAAAATTATAAAAGATAAGATTGATATAAAAATTCGGGATAAAATTACGTAAGATATTTTTATTGCTGCATCTCTTAGGATTTGTATCCATTGCACAGTTAGTCGATCGTCTGACTCTTTTGCTCTGTCGCTTGTCAAGCAGAAAAGTATCCGCAGCCTTTCCTATTCAACTCCNTACCTTGCACTAATGCCTGAGATGTCCATAAATCGAACACGTAGTGGCCCAAGCTAGACTGCATCCGTTTCTTTCTTTCAACAATTACTGGAATTGGCTAAGTTGATATGTTCTGGTCAAAGAAATAAAGATATCAAGTAAATTTATTTTTTAAAATAATTTTATAATAAATTTAGAATCATCATCTAATTCTCTTTTGTTTCACTTAAGTAAATAGAAGCCACTTCATTATTATTAATTTTAATAATAGACGTGGTTTAATAAAAAAAAATATTCACCAAAATATCTTTCTCTTGGATGATGCATTAAGAGTTTGTATACAGTTTTTTTTTAAGTATTTTTTTATATTAAAATGTATTAAAATAATTTTTTATTTTTTAAAAAATATTTTTAATATTAACCCGTTGAAATGATTTAAAATATTAAAAAAAATTAATAAAAAAATTAAATTTTTTAAAAAATATTGATACAATTGCATTTCCAAACATCCATTCAAACTGGAGAAGGGTGTTTTCGTTTTTCATGGGACTCAGGCACTGTATAAAAGAATATAGCCCAGATAAATAGGATTTATTAGAAATAATCCATCTTCCACGCAGTTTAAGTTGCAAATTCCAAGCCTGGCCGATAAAACATTCAAAACAGTGTATAGCCAGCCGGTACGGAACCACGTTGTTTCGGCACAGTAGCAGAGATTATTTATTTAAGAAAATACATTAAAATAACATTATCAATCATCTACTGTCTGTGCAAACCCTTTTTCCTTTTCTTTTCTTCTAAAAAAACTTTTTCAAGGAATTTGGGCTCTAGACAGAACCTATATGGTTATTAATAATTTGCCAGATATCAAATTAATGATGGCAGGGAAGCTTTTATCAAAATTTCTAAACCCAATCGAGGGTCGGTACACCACAAGATTTAATCAAGAGTTTTATCTAGGTTTTAATCAGGATATCAAATTATTAGGGTCAACTCCAATTTTTTTTTATAAATCAGAGTAATATTATTTTGATTAAAAAATAAAAAATTTAATAAGTTATAATTATATTTTTTATTAGGTCTTACCAGATCCAAATGATTGAATAATTTTATAAAATTATTTAGATTTTTTATTTTTTAAAAACTTGATTTGATTCCAACCAAAGTCACCCAAGTCCTAGATTAATCAAATGGCCGCATTGGATTTATACTACAAACCCATCTTTGTTTTCTATTCAAAGCAGCAGTATCAATTTCTAATATTTATAGAAAATAAAAGGCATCTTATTTGAATAGTTTTAGTGACATCAACACAGTCAAATGATCTGGGGATGAAGAAGGTCAGATATAGTGTTAGAAACAAGGAGGCAAAATGTATTATGAATTAAGACACCGGGATACATGACCCGAAAAATCGTTGAAATGAAAAATAAATATTGACTCAAGGTTGAGCTGCAAAAATTCTTCCCTGTTTTATTCTTTCTTCTTTTTACATATAAACACCTCCTCAACTTTTAATAAAATAATTATGTTGTATTTTTCCATAGCCTCCTTCTTGGACGAGGATGAATACCCAACTTTTGGCCAATAAAAACAAACATGTAAGTTAAACTATTGGTGCTTTTATATAGTTCTTGTGTATTGAGATTGAATTTACCTCTCTAATTAATCTAATAAAAACAAATGTGTAAGTTATTTACGAGAATTTTACCTTTCCATGCATGATTTGCAGTTTAAAATATACAATACATAGTAATTTTATAAATATTAAACCACATCTGGCATATTATCTAGCATATTATAAAGATATGAAATGCTAGTTAAGTTAAATTTTATTTATTTTTATTTTTATATTTTGAAAAAAAATATTTTTTTATAATATTTTTTAATGTTTTTATATGCTACTATTAAAAATAATTTTTTTAAAAAAAATACTATTTTAATATATTTATAAATTAAAAATATTTTAAATTACATAAGCAGCACCAACCACCGTGCCGCCAATCTCCTGTCTTCAAATTCGTGTAGCCAACTGGCCACAAGCACGTGTACCATGTGGTGTGAAGGCTGAGCTCATGTCCCGTTGTGAAAAAAGAAACCGTAATTTATCTCTTGCTTCAGAAAAACAAAACATGGTGCTTGAGAAAGTGGAAGGCATGGTGTGGAAGTTGGAATCTATCCTAGAAAATTCATCTGACACAAAATGAATTTGGTATGGATTCACGAAACTCAACAGTGGATACTCCTGCAGCCATGGTCTAAAGTAAGTTACATTTTGAACTTCTACTAGAAGGGTAGATACTGGGGCCGCCATGGCCTAAAGTCAGTTAAAACTTTGAACTTTCTATACCAGAACAGTAGATACTAGAGCAGCCATGGTCTCAAGTAAGATAAAATCTTTAACTTCTACTGTGTAAAGTAAGATAGAATTTTGAACTTCTACTAGAAGAGAGAGGGCAGCCAAGGTCTCAAGCAAGTTAAATTCTTGAACTTCCACTGGAAGAGTGGATCATATCAGGGCAGCCATGGCTTGAATCAAGTTAAAGGGTCCTGCAGGTTCCTGACTAGAACCTTATAAAGACTGTAAATTTATAGATTATTTATAACAAAAGCACTCATTATCTAGTCGAAAACCTATCATGGCCACCTTCAGTTAAAAGCCAAAAGGAAGAAAAAATAATAATAATCAGGGCAGCAACATACTGCAAGTGAATGTCCTAGCTATATTTTCAAAATTAAGATCGGGCAGGTTGAAGGAGATGACAAATTCATGTTTCTCTCGACCTGGTCACAGTTGTCTAAAATCCAAGATTGGAGAACTTCCTCGGACCCCGTGTCATCAGTATATCTTCTTTGAATGGACTGTTATTAATTAACTGGGTTGCATATTTACTCTAAACTGTTTCAAACTAAAACCATTGGTCAGAAACTTTATTCACACAGACCCGGTCCCTCTTGTTTTCCTCGTTCAAGCGTAGCAAAAAAGAGTGACATCAGAGCAGTTATTTAGCAGCGGCAGGTGCATTCCCCCCTCTCATCATGAAATTGAAAGTCGCTTGGGGCGGTCCAGTCAACCATATACGAAACTTGGACAGTGACTTCAACGGTTAAGATTGGCGAAGGATATCTTCCTACAGATTACTGACGTCCATGAATACGCTTTATACAGGTTCCATTTATGTAATCAAATAACCAGTAGACTTTGCTGAAATTGCTGTCTTCCAAATGGTTCTGTAGTTAAGACCTGACAATGCTTCCGTGATTGGCCTCTTATACAGGCGTTTTTTGAAAATGGAAACTTATACATATCAGATTTATGTCCTGGATTTGTATCCTATATATGTAAGATATTAGTATTATTACGCAAATAATCATGCCATTGATGACATTAACCCATTGCTGTGTTACATGACTTTAGTAAAAAAAAAAAAAAAAAAAGCTCTCTGACCTGAGCTTCTTTGTAAAACCTGATAGAAGAATGATCTGTGATAAGACTTGGATCATAAAGTAGGAGTGTTTTTTTTTATTATTATTATTTAAAATTAAAATGATATTATTTTAATTAAAATAATTTTTTGAAAAAATAAATGAGTTGACTATCAACTATTTTTTTTATTTTTTTATTTTTTCTTCAGCCTAAATTAATCTAAGTACCGTCCCAGTTATACTACCATGGTTTTTATTATTTAATTTATAGATTTGAATTTGTTTTAAAATAATATAAACTCTTGTCTTTTAACCGACATGGCACGTTATATCATTACTTTTAAATTAAAAAATACAAAAAAAAAAACACATTCTTTCTTTACTGCTCCATTGAAGTCTTATTTCTCCATTCAAAGAAAGAAAAAATGAAAAAAGAAGGTATAGTGTATGGTTAATATCTCATGATAAAAAATAAAAATAAATGGCTAAGACATGGAAGAATTTTTTATTATTATTTTGAAATGACAAAAACTCATTATTTATTTTGTTTTAGTATCTATGTTTTCGTAGCTTCAAACAATATGTACATGTCTCGTTTATATTTGACTCTTCTATGCTAGAATACAACCTGAATCTCCATCTATACATCTTTTAACATTTAAACTTGAATCTTTGGATCAAGAAAGCAAGTTGTCGCATCTAAAATTGCGTTGCTGCTGAACCAATTACTTGCACTCCTGATTCTCTGTATGGTGAATATTGTGATTTTAATTTAAAGAAGTGAAACACCATATATAAAACGGCCATGTCCGATTCATCAAGACCACTGGGCGCCGCCTCACTAGTCGAGGAACAGGATCCGGTGAGTTAAATAGATGTGAATGCACTGAAAGGTGACAAACTGGTCTGAAACAATCAAGATTAATTTTTTAACAAAAGTAAACAGTGGATAATATATATATAATAATATCAACGGAGTAAAATCAACTTTAATTAGGCCTTTTTCTGTTGGAGCACTCAATTTTTTGATTGTTTCCCTCTACCTAACAAGTAATCATTATATATTAATGATCGAAAGTTTTCCACATAATTAAAACCCTTTCCTTCCCCAGCTAACAGCTATCTTTGCAAACCTCCCTCCGTCACCTCCTCCTCCTCCTTTGTGCTTTCCTCCACTCTTGTGTGGATTTTTTATGGTCCAACTTCGCTATATATCAACTAGACTTTTATGTCAAATTTGAGAGGTATGGAAAACAGTACTAGCTAGCTCGAAGCAGCAGCACGTTTAACAGCATGAGGTTCTCCTTTTCTTGCTCAAAATGCTTCTCTTCTTCATCTGGTATGTCCACTGACAGTCCATCAATGCAAGGTATTGACTTAAGCTACAAGGTCTTTAAATTAAGAAGCAGCATTGGATATCTAGATGCTCATGTCACTTATGATAAAAAAAAATTAGAGAATTAAAATTAATTAATCTTTCTTATGATTACGGGTATTTTATTTCTTGTGTCCTTTTCTGTGATCCAATCAATTACTACTCATGGTAATTACAGGTTTGCAAATTCTTCAAAATGTTCATGCTTTCTCATTTGATGAATTGAAAGTCGCCGCCAATGGATTCCGCTCATCAAATAAAATCGGGGAAGGTGGATTCGGCTCTGTTTACAAGGTAAATTCCTTGTTCAATCACATGTGTACTCTGATTTACAACATAATGTGGTGAGGTTATTTTGTTGATGATGTTACGTTATTGGGATCTAAAGGGAGTACTGCAAGACGGGAGAGTCGTTGCCATCAAAATGCTTTCAGCAGAATCAAAGCAAGGACACAGGGAGTTCATGTCTGAAATAGCTTCGGTGTCCAATATTTACCATGAAAATCTTGTCAACTTGCATGGTGGATGCATTGATGGTCCTTGCAAAATTCTTGTTTATAGTCACATGGAAAATGGCAGCCTTGCTCAAACTTTGCTTGGTAATTAACCCCCCCAATTTATTCTTGTCCATTATTATCCAATACTATTTGACAAGGACCGATTAACAGTGCAATTTACTGATTCTGCTTTGGTTTTGCTTGAAAAATTCAAGGTAGTGAGGAAAATAGAGCTAGATTCGGGTGGGAAACAAGGAGAGGGATTTCGTTAGGCATTGCTCAAGGTCTGGCATTTATTCATGAAGAGATCAAGCCTCATATTGTGCATCGAGATATTAAAGCAAGCAACATACTTTTGGACAAGAATCTGTGTCCAAAAGTTTCAGATTTTGGCCTCTCTAAACTTTTTCCTGAGAATTTCACCCATGTGAGCACACGAGTTGCTGGCACATTGTAAGTGGAGTTTCCCTACTTCTCATCATAAAGTAATTGGTTTACTGATTGGGAAATTATTATTGAACAAGCCTAGCTTATGCGTGTAAAAACTATCTAATTGGTAGCTGTGATGAAAATCAATGTTAATATGAATTGTTAAAATAGATCCAGAGATTTTGTATAGCATAACACTTACATTGTGGCTCTATTTCAAGGAAAAAGAAACATACAAGTTTATATGAATAGGGTTTATACAATAATTTTAGGGTTTTTGGCTTATGCAATGTTGAATTGCGTTTTTGGTGTAAAAGGGGTTATCTAGCTCCGGAGTATGCCATTAGTGGCCGCTTGACTCGGAAAACGGACGTATACAGTTTTGGAGTGCTACTTCTTGAAATAGTCAGTGGACGGAAAGCTACTGATGATTTCGATCCAGTACTCGGAGAGCACAACCTAGTGGAGAAGGTATTGTTTTTTGCAGTTATAAATAGCATATATATTTGCTTCCAAACTCCAAGATTAATACTAAATAATTATTGGTACGATCCATCCACTCTTATATGAAAAAAGGGGCTTTTAACTCATTGACGATGGTCTGCTATCAAGAATTTATGTGCTGGGCCTAGATGTTCTTTCTTTTTCATTTTTTGGACGAAGGGGCTTGCCTGTTTACTTGAAACAAGGCTGTAGACGGCCAAGCTTGCTGTAATTAATAACCTCTTCGATTTGCTAATGGAGTCATGTTCTGGACAATGATTGATGCAGGCATGGGAAATGTACAAGGCTGACAACCTTCTAAAACTAGTGGATCCGATGCTAGATGGCAACTTCTCAGAAACAGAAGCTGTTGGATTTGTAAAGATTGCCTTACTTTGTGTGCAGGAGAAATGTGGGCTTCGACCGAACATGTCGAAGGCAATTAAGATGATGAGAGGTGAAATCGACATCCACAGCACGAAAATAACACAGCCAGGATTCATCATCGATATCATGGATGTGAAAATAGCAAGAAAACCACAAAGCTCAGAGCGAAGCATCACAGGCAGGCGCAGCCCAAGGCTGTACCCTCTGTGAACAGTGAAAAGACGTTCTTTGTCTTGTGTCGGAGAGAATCGTTCGATAGCTTTTTATTTTTTAAGATGGTTATGCGAATAGAAAATGTTTTGGATGTAGAACCCACCTTAGATCCTGAAAACATAGCTTGTAAATTGAACTGAAACAGTGAACGAGAGAGGGTGAAATATTCTTGTAACTTTTTAATGACAAGGAATGTGGTTTTTTCTTTTATTTATTTATTTATATTGGGTAGTTACAATTTGAACTCAATTAAAAAAAATGTTAAATAATTTAATTATTTTTATTTATTTTTTAAACTTTTTAAGTCCTATAGTGATTGGAAAAAAGGGGAAAGCTCTTTTTATTTATTTTATTCTTTCATTATTAATTAATATCTAGAAATCAAGAAGGACAGGCAGTCCTAGGACTTGCTATTTCTTTCTTCTTCTTCTTTTTCTCTCTAAAATTAACTTTTTATTTATATCAATATTTAAGAATCAATCAGCATCATTAAAAATCATTAACCACCGGCCCTTTTCTTTCTCCGCGTGAACCCTTCCCCAAAAACACACCTTTTACGATATCGTGGTGTTAATTCATTGCGTTGGACCTCCTTTCCTCCCCTTCTCCTCCTATTCTTTAACTTTTCCATTTAATAAATCTGACATCTTGCTACTGGATGATGAGTCATGAAATTTTAAATATTTAAAAATAAAATTGAAATATTAAATAATTATTTAGTTTATTAATTTAAATAATTTAATTTATTATACTTGATCAAAGTTTCTAATGGTTTGATATAAAAAATCCAAATAGTTGATAGCTAATGATTATAGATAAGCCAGTGTAATTAATAATTGGTAGTTATAAAAGCATTAAAAATAAAGGTATTAAGAATTTTAAGTTTAAATGATTTATTTATATATTATAAGTTTTGTTATTTTATAAAAAAAATTAAAATATAATTTTATTATTGTGATATTTTGATAGTGTCGAGTTTTGGTAAGGTCTAAATCTATTAGAGGCAGGAAAATTAGTTCAAAGATACTGTTTAATTCAAGCATGTTGGATTTGGATGTGATCGTGGAGGCCCGTAAGGTTGCTGTGAAACACACCCAGCAGTGGGCGTGCACATAAACGGTGGGCTCGACATTCCATGCATCTTGGTAGAAGTTGGCTTGAGGCATGGTAACCCGAGCCTATGAGGATATATTTGGGTTTTTTTGAGATTTTTTTGAACCTTTTTTTAGAGAGGCTAGGCTTGTTAAAATTTTGATTTATTATTACATTTAATATTTTTAGTAGTTTAAATAATTATAAAATTTATATGATTTTTAATTTGATTTGGTGTTCTTGTAATTTGTATTAATCAGATTTTTGTTACAGTGCTCATCATGAATTAAAAGTTGAGTCTATGAGTATAAGGAAGTTTAAAATGGTGGAATCCTTGGATTTGTTGCTGGAAATAGGTTTTGGTATCTTGTTATGCTTTTGTTTCTTTCATCAATAAAGTTCAATGACGCAACTTCTTTGTGAAAGAATTTAATTCATTGTTCATTGACATCGAGAACATGTTAGGTGAGGACATGCTATTCAATTTTTTGTTTGGGTTACAAGTTACAATCTTAGGCGCGAGCAGAGTGGCGTAAACAGAGAGTAATAGATTTATCTTTTGTTGTTGTTGCCCATATAGTATGGTTGATTTCAAGAGTTCTGCTAGAGATGATTCTGGTGCAGGCCCTTCAAAGTCCAAAATAAAAGGATAAGAAGGAAGAAAATAAGATGACGAAGAAGTTCGGTGGTGGAGGATTTAAACCTGCTATTGACTGGGGTAAAGGGAAACAAGTTGAAGGGCAAGGGCAAGGAAAAGAATCCAGACCGAGTGCAGGTTGTTTTATCTGCAGTGGACCTCATCGTGCAAGAGATTGCTCGAAGAAGGAAATATTTAATGCTAGTTGATGACTGTGGATGGGGAAGAGACATTCTGACACGTCAACCCGATTGATGTGTTGAATTGTTTGGTCCCTGAGTTGAAGGATTCGGTGGACGAATGTAGCCTTACGGAGAAGGATAAAGTCTTTGTTAGGAATGTAGATTAATTAGTTCAGATTTTAAGTGTTTTTAATAAATTACTAGTTTAAATTTTATAAATTTCATAGCCATTAAATATTTTTATAGTTATTAACCTTAAAATTTATAAAATTAGTTAAAAAATACATAAGAAACTAGAACACCATGTTAATTATAAAAACAAAAGTACTGCTTTTCACACCTAATCCAAATAAATTGAATAGAAAAATAAAATACATCTAAATAAATTAATAAAAACTTATAAATCCTGTGAAAATATCAAAATACATCAATCCAAAGGCATTCATTTTTTATATGAAGAACAAAATAGCCAAGCACAACGGTTATTATATTTGATATAATAAGTAAAATCAATTTTTTAAAAAAAAAAGAGAGAAAGAAACAGAGAGGGGTGATGAGATCTTGTATGTACAGCTTTGGTCTTCCTTTAATTTCTTTAGCTAAGATTTACTTGATGCAGTCCCGAGTACGTGACATGGAAAGAATCTTATGCTTGTTCTGCACATTTCGAGACGTTATGGTCCCTGCAGTTTTATCCATTGAAGCATCATCTTACCCTATTTATTCTCCTTGTCAACATCATCTTGTGTAACTGATCAGATCTGATGCAAGTAAATCAACTTAACTCAGAATGTATTTTTTCCCCCCTTCCCCTCTGAACTGATCGAAGCCTGTATTCATATGATTCTTGCAGTATATCTGTGCGCCTGAGTTTTAACATCAGCTGCATTCTGACCTACTTTTACTCTTCGAAGAAGATTAGGGTACCAAGGGGCATCTCCATGAGGTCCAAATCCACAAGAATTGTACCCGACACGCCGAGAAAGAAACTGAGAGCCCATCATGGCAAAACCCGACATGCTTTTGAGATAACTTGATAAGGGTTCCACCATTTTCATGAAAGAACATCGGGAAAACGCATCTTACCAATGCCAGGTAAGAAAGACAAACACATGGAAATTTTATATTGAGAAAATGAATACATTATATATTTTTAAAAATCTTATTTTTAGAGTAGAAATTTTATATATTAAATTTCAATCAATAAAAAAACTTAAACACCAATACCAGAATTATATAAAAATCAGTTAAGTATTTTAATAAATAAAATATCCGTTACCATTGCTGTTTAAACAGCAGAACACAGATAAATATAATCATAACAACTATAATAACATTCAAACAAAATTATCACAATATAATTAAATTAACAAATAATTGAATATATATATATATATATGATCTAAGAAACAAAATTGTTTTGCCCTCGCCATGCGAGGTTAGCCCGCTGGTATACATGCACGTGAAACATAGGAAAAAGAGAAATGTGCTGTCTGGTGGAAGAACGACATCATAAATCTTCTCCCCGCCCCAACATAAACGTGCATAACTCTGTATGTGAAAGAAGATTTCTTTCTGAACACAAACCTGAAATCATGATTTTGTGTAACAATGTAGAAATGTTACCATCATACCCTTGATGTTTCACCGCCATTCTTAGGTAAGACATGACATAGAATGGCATAGCATAGAATTTACTCTCTGATACATCAATCAGTGGACAAGCTGAGCCCTAACAAAGAAGGTACAATCTTCTTTTCTCACCGTTCCCCCCAATCAATCTGGGTATAATGTTCTCTGTGGATTATTAGACTCTCTGTGTTTCCCTTTTTTTTCCTTAGAAAAACAAATTATGGAAAAGAAACGCGGAGTAAAGAGTGATTAAACATCCCATTTCAACCAATAAATTTAGCAATGAGCATGTAAAATGCAAATAAAATAAATGGTGAGATAACATAAATAAAAAGTTTTGCTGAAGTAGTATATTTTTGGATATTGCAGTTAATAACTGCGATATTAATTAATTAAATATCAAGGCCGTAAAAATATTTAAATTGATATTATGATTTACAACAATGATGTCTATTTAAATGCAAGATTGATTGGTCAATAAATTTGTAAAAAATATCATAAAACTGTCAAAATCAAGATCCATGGTGAGATTTTTAAAATCTAAAAATCCACATCACAAGATTTCACAGTTTTATCAACATAAATATTTCATCTTAATCTCATCTATGATTAAGAGTTCATTGGTAATTTATTTACTTTACTTTTAATAGTTTATTTAATATTCTTTTTAAACACATTCAGTTTGTAATGAATATTATTTAACTTTATGATTTTATTGACTGAATACATCCGTCGACATTTGACAGTAACCATTACATTCATCGATGAATTTACAGACGGATATATTTAATCGATATTTCAGACAGATATATTTATACATACAGACGGATATATTTAATCGATATTTCAAATAGATATATTTATACATTCATCGATGAATTTACAGATGGATATATTTAATCGATATTTCAGACAGATATATTTAATCAGTATTTCAGACAGATATATTTAATCAGTATTTCACACTCACCGATAACTTTACCGACAGACTTAATCCGTTCGTATTTGACACACTCACCGATAACTTTACCGACAGACTTAATCCGTTCGTATTTGACAGTACCTATCACAAAGACCAACAAATATATAGACGGATATCTTCAATTGGTATTTCAAACACTCAACGATAATTTTACCTGTATCCGTCCATCAGTATGTCACATTATCACTAATGGGACAAATCCATTGATATATTTCAAGCGAAAAACTATTTTTTTAGTGTGCAATTTTCATTTGTAAAACTATCAGCAAATATTTTTTTTATGTTGCTAACAATTATAGAGGTGGATAATGGTATTACCAACGAAAAGAAAGCCAACAAAAGTATTCTATTGGTGAGGACATTGATAAATAAATTACCAACCAACAAACTCTTAATCACATACTAACAGAATATTTTTATTGGTAAAATTATAAAATTTTATAATGATTTTTCACTCATGAAATATATATAAATAAAAAAATTTATAAAATAATAGATCAATTAATTATATAACTATATTCAACTAATCATATGACAATTGTTGCACTTCAAAGTGCAATATATTTAAATATCATTATTTTAAATTACAACAATTATATAAATATTATGTTTTAGAAGCACTGAAGTCTAAAAATATGCTATTTCATTTTTTAATATTTGTTTATGAAAACTTTTAATTTACCGTCTTAATTTTTTTAAAAGATCCCGTTTGAACAGTAGATCTCCAATGTGGTCCCTTATCTGGCCTGACTAGTGTCCTTTTGACCTGCTTTGACTGTATAACATATTCTCTAGTGGCCAATGAGAAAGTGACAGAGAGGAAGAGGGTCCATTTCTTTTTGTATGAGATTCCCTAGTCGCTATAATCACAAACTGCTGCAGCACCCTCACTACTTTACTTTCCCCACAATCCACACTTCTTTTTCTTTCTTGAATCCCTGGCCGGACGTGCGTGGCTAGCATGATTACGCATCTACTTTCGATGCAGAGGAACCTAAAGCAGGTTGTGTTCATTATATCGGGGCATGATTTTTTTTTCCCAGTGGAAAACAAGGACAATCATAGTACTCATATTAATTCGATCTAACCCTTTGTGTTGTTATTCATCTTCAAGTACTTTCACTAGTCTTTTGCTTTCGATTTATTATAGCAGGAGAGCCAGCTAGAATCTCTAGGACACAACTCTACTTATAACTATCCATAAATAGCAAAAAAAAAAAAAAAGGATGGTAAGAGGTTGTTCTTTGGTTAATGGAATGCATGGTTGTATCCACAAACAAAATAAAATAAAAAAAAAAGCCTTGCAGCTTTTGTTCTTTAGACCCACTATACTATATAGATAGCTTGAATGGAGTTACCTTTCCAAAGTTCTTTTTGTCATTGCACATTGTCTAGCTACATACACGAAAGCGAAGTTTCCACACACTTGGCTTAATTTACTAATTAAGCCAACTTCAGTAGCACCCTTTTAGTGTTGACTAATAATGGGAGTACTAATTGTTGTTTTTGTTAAATACAAATCACAGACCCTTCCCTTTCAAACGATTTAACCAGCAATTAGCATATATATCTATATCTATATCTATATCTATATATATATATATATATGCCTTCTATATCAGTAAAAAGAAAACTAATAGTAACCATATATAGGCACAGAAAAGCAAAAACAAGACCTAGATTTAGTTGTGGTCATGGTGGTTAATCAAAATCACAAGGGAAGTCAAGACAAGAAAAAGTAGATTAACATTCAAAGCCAAACATTGAGCAGAAGACAATGAAACTTCTTAATAAGACAAAGCAATTATTTGATATTAATCTACACCAACTCAAACCAACTTGGACACTAGCTAGCTATAGCACAAATGACATAGGGTTTTCGTCAGTCTTGTTTCCCATTATCAAAGAACAAAGGCTATAAATTGTGATCATGATGATCTGTCTCTTTTCCCCCTTTTTTTATATATGGTCTAAGTTTATAGGACATGACACCGTGACTTTAGGTCATATGACATGTTCTTGAGACAAGCATGGAGCCAGATGATGAGATGGATGGCATAATGCAACTCCTATGTTGTCAGGTACAAACAATTATAATTCGTCCACAGTGATATTTTGAGAGCTAAAAAAATAGATTTCTAATCAGATCCCTCGTTACAAGGGTAGTGGCTAGTCATGTTAAAATAATTTCTCCTGCAAAACCTTTAGATCAACATCACATCATGAAAACCCTAAAAACTATACAGGGGTGATGTTTCGAAGGGAAGAGGATAAACATGTACCTTCGCTTTCAGAGAGAACCTGATTCTTTTGAAAATTACAATGCTACCCTTACAGACTCTAGCCTTCAAAGTTGGACTAAGAGCCCGTATAAATCTTCCATCTGCAAGTGAAAACCATGGATAATATACATGTGAATATGCATGGCTCCTCATACGCCATCCACGGAGGCCATCGAAGAACCGGTGGGCTCTGCAAATGGCATACAGGGAGCCAGGCACATATAAAATATGTATGGATGCATGATGGTTAAAACATGCATGTATGCATCCATTATATTGCATTACTTATAAGCATGCAGGCATGTGTGTATGAGCTTATGCAGCCCACAATTGCATGGATGCATACTACTTAGCATGAATGAATGCATGAACTACAAGCGCATGCATGCATATAAATAGAAGGTAACAGGTTTTCTACCATAGCTTGCCTTCCCCATGGACACCATACATACATAAACAATGAAGTTGAAGAGAGGGTGTGTTTCAGTGAAGCATCAAAATTAGGGCAGAGAGGGGGGGAGAGGAGGGGAGGGAGAGTGGTATTTAAGGAGGAGCGGAGAGAGATCTATGGGAAATAGAAACCGGGTCATAATCAAATAATGGTTTCAAAGCCCCGCAAAAAAAAAAAAAAATAGCCCTTTTGAATTGGCATAAATCAAGCGAACCAGCGACTTAGGGAAGGGTGTGTATGAGCTTACTTTTTGTGGGGTTTATGCGTGGTTATATTGAGAGGGAAAGAAGGAAAGATGTGGGGTTGTACTTGCACCCCCAGCTTGCGCCTAAATATAGACAGCCACCACCATATGAGAGAGAGAGATCAGACAAAAAGAGAAAGAGAGGTGGAGATGGTGTGGTTGGGTTACTAACCACGCAATTTCCTATGCTAAGCCCTCATGGTGGTTTGAAATCTCCTTTTTCTGGGTCGTAAAGCAAAGGTTGCTTTTCTTCTCAGAAGCTCATTTTGTCTGGGAGCGCTTGGAAACACATGGATTCTCTCTGTCTCTCTTCTTTCTTTTCCTTTATTTAAATAAAAAGTGATCAAAAAAGGGAGAAAGAAAGAAGTACTGCAACAACGATAATTTATCTATCTATTCATCTTTAATATCTTTCTCTTTATCTCCGTCACTTCCCTCTCTTTTTACCATTTTTTCCCTTTAATTCCCTTTATACCATCGATCATCTTATCACTTATAATATTCAACCTTTTGTGAATCTTAGTTTTCCTCATCTTTTTATCTCTTTGAAAGTCGATGTTTTATAAGGAACAATTCTTCTGTGATTTCTTTTAATATTTAATTAAGCCAACGTTTTCTGAAGATTAATTATTGATGTTCTTGGTAGCCTATACATATCAATTACTTCTATTTTGCTAATCAAGCAACTGGGGTTCTCTCTGCTTAACCTTTTATCTGTTCTTATCATGATCAAATAATCCTTGCTGCTTTGCTGCCTAATTTGCCTGCGCCCTCTCTGTTCCATCATTCATCTACCACCGCCCCGTAAATTCTCTCTTTTAGGCATGTGTCTTTATACAGGGTAATTTAAAAATTAATTATATATCAGAGCCAGACAATTAAATCAATATTTCTCCATCTACCTGCCCTAGTTTTTATCAGAAAGGCCACAATTTCCTTTCAGGAATACTATGAAACCCTATTCCAGTGTCTAATTTTTGTTCTCTCTTGATGATCTGATGGATATCTTTTCTTTCTTGATAGTACAGTCCCTTATGTGTGATTATTATCTGCACGGTCAATAGCTAGCCCCATCTGTTCTTCATTGGCCAAACCCAAAATACTTTCCAATGATGCATGTACGTAGCCTTCTGTGATTGTTATTCGAATAGTCAATATCTTTATAGGAATCTTTTATTCCAAAATAAAAATATTATAAAAAATAATTTCTGCGGTATAGAATACATGTTGTGTTTTTTTTCCGGTTAGAAATTATTTTTTATAATATTTTTATTTTGTTTTAATATGTTAATATAAAAAAATTAAAAATTAAAAAATTTTATTTTATATATTTTTAATTTTTTTTTAAATAACCGGTATCAGAATCTTAATACTACCATGTACATGGCTGCTTATAGAATTGTTAGGGTTGGGGTTGATGTAAAAACAACAGGAGTTAGGTTGTCCTGTATGTCTATTTTCCACCTTTCATGATTTGTATCAATAATTTTTTATTTATTTCTACACTGTGAATAATAATATTAGTTGACTAATTCATTTGTTTATATAAATCGTGAAAATGCAAGGGCTTAAATAGAAGATCCAGCCGGTCTTGGTGTCCGAATTAAGTAACCTTCATTTTTTAATTTCTACTCCATTTTTTTTCATGGTTTATCCTCATGCTTATAAAGTAAAAAATCACAATCATTACAACATGCTTTTAAAATTACTTTTTTCACAGCATGTTTTTAAAGTTAAATAAGAAAAATACTTTTAAAAATAAAATAAAACAATTTTGATATTTTTTCAAAATATATTTAAAAAAAACTCTACATCACAATATAAATCATACATTAACTGCATCCTCAGTGGATTATGGATATTTTTGGGAATATGATAGTGATTACTGTTTAATATATTTTTTATTTAGAAATACATTAAAATAATATTTTTTTAAATCAACATTAATAGATCTAAATGATATAAAAATTAAAAATTAAATTTTAAAAAATAAGATTTGCATCACATGGCCGAACAAACTCTACTCCTAAACTGAATTAATATCTAAGCCTTTGTTCTTTAATTCTTTTAACTATCACACAATTTGCCAGTTCAGAAAAGGAATCAATAATAAAGATACACTGTTATGGACATGATCCCGCCGGCCGGGATCCATTCCAACGCCCCAGGTAGTAGCGGTGGGGACTTGTACGGGTAATCTTCAGATTAACCCAAGTTGATGAATTCGGGGCCTGCTTTATAGATTAATAATTAGGAACTTAATCTGCTTTTTACGTGAGATATGGGAGTTGACTAAAAGTAAATCTTAGCTGAAAGAACATTTGAATAATTCTGCTTCACGGGGACCATGATTTTGAAGGATCGATGATATCTAATGATGGTGCGAGTAGAAGAATTTAGATTGAAGATATTCCTCTAGATTTTCTAGAAGAATAATTAATTTTGGTACATATCTAATAATATTTCCAAATCCTTTAAAAAAATAACAAAAGTAGAGTACTGAAAATCATCGTCTGAATCAAAAAGCACCTCCAACTGTATCAAGTGATTTAGATTTATGCCCGAAATTAAAGAACTTAATTATTGCTAAACACCCTCTTAAACACATGATACCAGAGTGTCGGCCGGTGAGAAAACAATAGGGAATTATAGGAAGCCGATATGCACTTAACAGGAGCCTGGGTCCCTGGCCACAAAGATGCACAAGTCAAATAACAAAGGGGCATATATATTTGTTTTGTTGACTTATTTCTTAGCAGACACCTTAATCCTTACACTGTTACACATGTAAAATAATTTGCTCATGCATCACTTCCTTTTTCCCCGATTTTTCGCTCTGTCTGTGTTCTTTTCTTCCTCGTCTGAAATATGCACAGAGCAGAGAGCGATGTTTTGGACCGTATGAATTATTAATCTAGAGCCCGAGGCCTTCAGCGCGCTCAAACAGTATAGTCCTCGGAAAGTTTTACAGAAATACTTGCCCACACGAAACCAATGAGTGGAAGAGATCGGCAGTTCAGAAAGTAGAGAGACGGCATGGCTCATGATGAGTTCAAGTTTTTGTAACCTCTTGAAGATGACTTGAATGTTTTATTATGTGAACCGTGGCCACTACTTCCTCAATCGTGACACCCACTTTCTAAAACGAGAAATCTTGAAAATGTTTTTTAAATACTAGTTCAATAAGAATTTTAATTAACTAGTTGAACTAGGATTTTAAACACAATTTCTTTTTCTTTTCTTTTTTTAATTTAGAAAATCTTTTCCTATCTCAACAATTTATTTTTTAAGCTCAATACTCAGCTTAGTGATGAGAGACTCTCCTTTAAACATTGTCTTCTTAAATATAAATACTAATTAATCATCTGAACTTCATAAACTACCCCAGCTTAATATTATCTCCTTCTGGGATATGCAAGTCTTTAATATTATGCAACTGCATATAACTTGACTTAATCTAATAATTTGTGAATTATTTGACTAGAACTTGTATTTATGTCATAAGGTATATCTTTCTTTTGCTAACAGCCAACCATAACATTAGCCAATATTTTGCTTAACCTTGTTTCATGCATGAAATAAAGGTTATCAAGTATAAATTCTTTTATTATGAGAATACATCATTTTACTAGCTAGCTAGAGTACTTTTAGTTTCCACCAGCTATGAGATCATAGTCAATTTTTGCTTCTGTATAGATAATAAACTAATATTAACATTTTTTCTTCACTTTGTCAATCTTGACTTCGTCAATTTTTATTTGTCCCAGTAAAACTCTCATATTGCCTCATTCAATATCTTTGAGATCCCTTTGACGAAGCAATATACGCAGAAAATGAAGGCCTGGTAATTACAAGTTACTTTTTTTTTGTACCGGTCTGAATCATTTAATTGTTGATATTTATTTGGATGAAATTAAATTTAAAAAGATCTATATAAAGATCACATAAAAAACATAAGGAATTATATGAAAAAATTTATCAATAAGTTTGAAGATGCAAAGCAAGTAAAGACTTAATTTTTAAAGATTTATATAACTTACTCAATAAAAAACTTAAATGAACTCTCACATTTCATATTGCATATATAGATAGGATTGCTTTGACATTTAATTGGTTCAAGTTTTGCTAGGTTTAAAACTACTAAAATTGATTTTTAAATTGAATTAGTCATTTGTTTGAGTATACCAAGTGAACTAATCGATCGTTATTCATTAGTGATGAACATCTGGAAATATTATAGAAACCAGTCGGCCAAATGATATGATCATTTGAATTAGTCGATCATTTTAGCCATTAGAGGTTTTCAATGATAGTTTCTTTTGAAAACATACATATAGCTATATTTTATGCTAAATTAAATAGAGATTCTGAACATATATGATATAGAAGCTATTTAAAAAAAAAAAACTAGAAATTATCAATCATACCATACTCTAAGTAATGCTAAATTAAATTTTTATATTCTAGCACAAGAGTATAAACCTCACATTTATTACACTTGCAAATATTCAATCATCCTAAATGCTATTGAATAAGTTATAAAGATTATATTTTTTAATTATATATTTTATTATTTAAGAGAGTAAATCTAGTGAAAAACAAATTATAATTATAGATATTTGAGAATTTTGATAAACTTTTTATATTGATGAGGTATCATCACAAAGTAAAAAATCTCTATTCATCTTTTTATCGTGTATCTTTATCATGTATAGTGTTGGAACCAACAAGTATGGGAATCTCTCTTGTAAGAGATTTATGGGTCATAGAAATATTTCCTTTTCCTTTATACATATATTTCAAATGTTAGATTCTACTCTAAACCCTTTTTTTTAACAACCACTATTGTTATATTCTATTAACCCAATTTAACTATATTTGCATAAACTGGATTGCTGAACCCTCTAAATTGTTGCAATTTCTCGAGAAAAATATTTTAGTCCTGTAACCTTCTTCTCTCCCCCTCTCAATTTGTGTATGTTGTTAAACTAATGTGCTAACCCTAGTTTTAATTTGGTGGTGACAAGGGTTTCAAAGGAAAAAAGGCTCTACCAAATTAACTATAAGAAGGTATTGACCCCTAAAAAAGAAGATGAAAAAAATTATATATACCAGGTGGGGTCAAAAGATACAGTGAGCAAACGGTAGAATATACCCTATTCATAGGAAGATCATAAACATATATGGACATGAAATTCACTTGAAGCCCTGCTGTCCCTCATTCGAGGAGGCGTCATCATCACAACAGAACGAAATTGTTGTCACTAGGCAGACATTCTCGTTATCTAGTGGCTAAATAAATTTATTGTCCTTGCTCTGTATTTTAATTGCACTGCAAAGGGAAAATGGGACGGTATTGGTGAGGTGATGTTTATGGCAACATATTAATTTCTTCATTTGATATCCAAATAAAATCTATAGGAGATTTGAGAATTTCGATCCAAATCCTTTCAAGGAAGGAAGGAAGGAAGGAAATATAAGCATTCATATTCTTAATTTTACAATTAATTCCAAATCCAATATTTTATCCATTTTAAAATTTAAACTCTCTTGCGGAAGTATCATGTTCTTAAATTTATCTTGTAAATAAATAAGAATTAAAAATTACATGAGGCGAGATAAAAATAAAGAGTTGAATCTTTCTTATCATGAACCCGTGAAAAGCAACAAGAGGACGAGCACATCCCTTAATTAGTCAAGACATGATGCGTGTTTGGCGCACCCTCTTTATATATATTGTGGTTGAATTTAATTTGATAATTTGAATGTAAAGATATAACATTCAATGATATTTTTCAAAAACATCAGGACAAAGGGTGAAAAGGAAATGCCCATTGATAGATAGGCGCCCCAGGAGGAAAAGGATCGATTGGGATCGGGAAATGTCCATTATTGGTTCTTGAATTGTTCGAGCTTTCCTCTTCATATAGTTGTGGTTAGACCAGCTAGATTGCTATCTCTTTCTCTCTTTCCGGTGGAAAGAAAACAAATGACTACGTCCACCTACAGTATAAAGGTTACTTACACGCCTGTGTGAATATGAAAGCTCGAACAATTCAAGAACCAAGGGACCATGACAACAGTATCCGTTCAAGTTCAAAGATTATGTTTCAAAAATACAAGTGAATTCACATAGATAAAACAATTTATGTTTCAAAAATTAATCGCATTAAAAAAAAAGAAGAAGCAATCTCACAACTCTCACTGCTGCTTCCTGGTTCTACTCTAGCAAGCATTAGAACCAGCAACAGCAGCCACTGCAAAAACAGCAGGCAAAATGGAACTGATATTTCGAAACTGAAAACTAAAAACAACCCATGTTTAGAGCTCTTCAGTTTTTAGCCCAAATATATTCATGAAAAAGCCCACAAACACATCAAGAAGCAGCAGTTATGCTTAAGACAGGCCGGAGTTTTATAGATAATATTATACTAGAATTATTTGAAAAACACGATAGCGAGTGGACATGCCGGAGTGGTTATCGGGCATGACTAGAAATCATGTGGGCTCTGCCCGCGCAGGTTCGAATCCTGCTGTTCACGTACTTCTTAAACCCCCACTTTTGCTACACCGAATGACACTATATTTTAAAAGAAACAAGAACTTTGAAACGAGTGTTTCTTCCACTAAGCATCAACTTAAATCAATGCCCTGTAAATATCATACAAGACGGTGAAGTTGCAGACAGCTGCTTGTCTTCAGCACCAACAGCCATTAATTGGTGGCTAGGTGATGTGAACATATGGTAGAAGTGATAGAATCTTGTGACCTCCGAGATTTTTAGTTTTTAGAAACGAGCCTTGCCAGGTGAAATGGTGGCAAATCTAAGCTTCTTGCAACAAGACGTGAGAAACCATCGAAGAACTTTGTAATGGATGGAAAATTGCAAAATCTTATAACAACAGTAAGCCATCTCCTTTACTTTGTGAAAAGGAGAAAGAATTAGACATGTAAAATACAATGTTTACAGAAAATATTCACTACAAAAGACAAGCACTAGTCGAAAATGTTCCTCGCAAAGCTCTGGATTAGTGATTGAATTTGATTAGAACATCAATCCAATCTTCACAATCTGATCCAACAAAGTTGCCACGTTAGACATGCTGGGACGCTCACAGGGATTTTCCCTCAAAGCAAGCTCGGCTACATCAGCAAGTTGAAAGAGAGGTTCCACATTTCTAGGTAGAGGTACATTCCGGTCGATAATGGCAGCTGCCCTTCCCCTCCTCATTAAAGGCAATGCCCACTCAACAATGCCTGGAGGTTCGTAATCTCTATCGTATGCCTTCCTTCCGGTTAACATCTCCAGCAGAACAATGCCAAAATTATATACATCACTTTCCACATCTCCATTTACATCCCTGTCATTGGCACTTACCATCCCAAAATCTGCAATTCTTGCCACCCACTCAGAGTCCAGCAGAATGTTTGAAGTCTTCACATCCCGATGAACTATGGGTGGTGCAACTTCATTGTGAAGGTACTCAAGTCCTCTTGCAGCCTGCAAAGATAACTTCAACCTCAAGTTCCAATCTAAAGGAGAGAGTTCCCCATGGAGATGGTCATGAAGTGTGCCATGAGGCATATACTCGTAAACTAGTAATCTCTCCCCCATTTCAGCACAGTAACCCAACAAGTTCACAATATTACTATGCCTTGCAGTGCACAAAATTTCTAATTCTGCTTCAAATTCTCGGCTGCTTGTGTGAATTATGGTGGCAGCATTAGCCCTCTTGACAGCAACTTGCCTTCCATCAGACAGGATAGCCTTGTAAACAAAACCAAAGCTCCCTCTGCCAAGCTCACTGAACTCCTTGAATCCATGTGTCGCATCTTTTAATTCTGAAAGACGGAACACTTGCGTCTCACCAATACACATGCTTATTGAGAGGGGGGGCTCTGGATTGGGGTCAGGCTCAGCCTCCACCACTCTCTTGCCTATGCAAAAACTGCGATGGTATTTTATATTCTGATCATCTTTCGTTTTGAAAATCCGGGGAATGCAACACCAGACTATTAAAATCAGCAAGGAACCGGACACCGATGAGCCAATGATGATAACTAATTTCTTTATGTCTTGCTCCTGCAGCTTAATCCCTGACGAAGAATGAAGTCCGCAAACATCCCAGCAGGAGCTGTTCTGGCAAAGAGAGCAAGCGGTGCAGATTCTATCAGCATTCTCACTACAGGTACTAGAAGGGAAATAACCTTTAGAACAATTTGTCCCACAAGGCAAGCAAATTTTCAAGTCCTTCCTGACACATAAAGTAGTCAATTCTGGCTCATTGAGAAGGCTTGCATTGAATGCAAACTTTCCTTGACCACACGAACTAGGCCAACACACACCGGGACTACACAACTGCAAAGGGGGGCTATAATCTGGCAAGGACTTCCCATGAACTCCCCAGCAATCGAGAACTAAGTCAACTTCTCTAACCCCACAAGTAGCATGATCTGATGAAGCAATAGCCATAAACCCCGAACCTTTTGGAATCGAAGCCAGATCAATATCCCCCCAACACTCAACTCCATGATTATCCTCGCGAACCCCACAGAAGTGGCGTGCTCCAGCCGATAGACCTACAAATCGAGTTCCAACTGGCAGAGAACCAAGCTCATCAGAATCTCCCCAGCACTCTACTTCACTAGAGACATTAGAAACACCACAAACAGAACCCCTTCCTGACGCTAAAATCTCAAATTCACCAGAAACAACTGAGACTCCCAAATTAGCTGATCTGGGTCCCCAACAGACCAAACCACCTTCCTTAATAACACCACAACTAAACCCATCACCAGAAGCAATCCTTCTAAAAACAAGACTATCAATATAAGAATTATGAAACGAATCAAATGATGTCTGATTAAACTCCCAACAATCCACGTTTCCATATTCTACACTAGAAAAGTAAGATCCTTTAACAGCACAAGCATGATATTTGCCTGAAGCAATTTGTGAATAAGAATTGTATTGGAAACTTTTTGGGACAAGATTTTTACCCGGATTTGACAAGTTAAAGCAAAATGCTTGAGAATTGTTAGATGTGATTCCACAAATAAACTCTTCACCACCAGAGAGAGAGGCCATTGCTGGAAGAGAGCTGAAATATGCTGTTGATGTTGAAACTGAAAAGTTGTCGCCTTTGTCCCAGCATATGATCTCTTGCTTTCCACCAGCATCAATAGCACAAAAGAACCCATTTTCGCCGAACGCAGCTGCTATTGGACCAAGTGATCCATACCCCAATACATTGACCGGCAACACTAGTAGAAGCAGAAAAACGGTTATGGTAATGACTGAAACGGACACACATCTTTGGATTACCATGTCTACTGGTTAATGGTTTCTTAGATAACCAAGTGTGGATATCCAATGGGCTACGAAATGCTGGTTTGGGGCTGTTTTGTAAGGGAGGGTTGTGGGTGGTTTTGGCCATTTTTTAATGGAAGAGTTGAGATTCAGACAGTTACAAGTCAAAGTGGTAAGTGTCTGACTGAAAAGTACAGGTAGTTAATTCAATAACTGTAATTTAAAATCACAGGGTTAGCTGGCTTCTCTTTTCTAGCGGGGTTGACTCCTCTACATGGGCTGGATTCGATTTAGCTTATTTTAGTATTTCACCATTTACTATCTAATCTAACATGTGACTGTGACCTTTTTCTTTAATTTGCTCAATTTTTTCCCTTCAAACCTCTTGATTTTTTTCTTATTATGTTTAGTAATATTGTATTAGTATTGTGAAAAGATAGTCTTAAGAAATTAATATAGAGATGTATTGATTAAAATTATAATTTTGTAATAAATAAATAAAATTATTGTTCCAGTAAAATAATAATAATAATTTGAAGTAAAAACTAATCTTAAAGAAATTATTAGTTGGATTACCGGTCATTAGATTAAGCTTTAAATTGATAAGTTATCAGTCTCGTTTACAAAAATGCTGGAAGGCAGAACTATTTTTGACCGTGTAGTTAAAGCTTCTGTGAACATCCTAACAAGCCAGCAAAGAGAAATTATCATTGGGTTCTCTTCCTCGATCGTTTGTAATTGTCTATAGTTAAACCTCGTCAACAAAATGGAGTAAAAACTAGCAGCCGACTTGTTTTGACCGAATAGTAGTAATTATGGCTGTTGCTGTATGACCTGACAAGGGTTACTTGTTTGTAGAAAGGTAGCGCAGGAAATCCCTTAGAACTAAATGGGTGATGAACGCGAATCGCCATGAGCAAGCGAGTTGTATGAAGCGAGAGGCAGTCTGCCATGAAAGCTTGAACAGAACAGGCTGTGTCCAAGGGAGATGACACCGGCCACTGTAGGCCCGTAGAAGTCTGGTTTTCTGTCTCCATGGCCGCTACAATCCAGAGGGAACTGTAAATAATTAGACAGCATATTATCAAGACATTATCTCCGTATCTTTCTCAGATTTGGTTTCTTTAATTTCCCCTGTCTTTTATATGTTGACAGACAAGATTTAATCATTCCTTGTTGAGGGAGAGTTGTGCCTCTAAGCACACAGCATAAGGAATTTTCTTCTTAAACGAGCTCCATAATTTTGTTAGGGCAAACGACAATTATTTTAAAAGAAGAAACTTGTTGGAAAATGCGGTGATTTATACACTATGTTTCCTAACATCCAATGCTTCTTGATGATGCCCCCGTGGCCATGCCATCGTGCCACCAGAAAATCCAAATCTAAAATCAAACTACAAGATATTTTAGCCAGAGCAACGATCTTTGTCTGGATTCAATGCTTTCTTCTACTCCTTGAAATGATTCGGTAACAAGAACAAGTCATGGCACAAAGAACATTCTAGTCTTCTGAAGGCCTGCTAAATCTGCTACAGCATCATGGCTCCTTGCTCAGTAACCGATCCAGTATGCAGGCATGAGGCCAGGAGACTTGAGAAAGAAGAGGGTGACGAAGATAATTAATGAAAAAATACAGTAAGTTGACTGAATTGGTGTAGAGGACGTCCGTACCTGAAGTGGCAAAATGTGTTTGACAAGTTAATTATAGAATCAAATTAATGCGGGGATCAAAGGAAGATTTAGTGAATGGGGACAGTAGGCATAGTCTTAGTTGCTAACAAATAAACAACTTACAAATTGTATTACATTATACTCTTTGCACATGAAACTTAGAGCAATTCAAGGGCCTGCACCTTTGTTTTCTATTTTTGTGGCGCCAATGGTAGAATCCACTCGTTCAATGGATAAACATTTTATTAAAAAAAAAATATATATATATATATATCATTTTGTAAGATTAGCATTATTAACAAATACAGAATTTATATAGTATTTGAAAGGAAAAAAATAAAAAAGGCTCAAAAGCCAAGAAATCCAATCGGAGCTTCTTAGCTTTTAGCATTTTCGTATCTTACTATATAGTTAAGGAGGTTTTGGAATGCGGTTGAGATGTTTCTTTAAAATTTAATTTTTTTATTAAAAATTATTTTTTATATATTTTTAAATTATTTTGATATGTTGATTTTAAAAAATTAAAAAATATTATTTTAAAATATCTCAAAATAAATAATATTTTAAAAACAATTTAAACCTCTAAATATTTGAAGATTTAGTTATTAAACTTAAATTGATTCAGGAGAATAATATAAGACATGAACAAATTTGGGTTTTATGAAAAAAACAACTAGATCAAAAATCTTAGTTTTCTGCAACCTAGTCAAAAACATGTTAAATCTTTTCAAAAAAAAAAAAACTCAAATCAATTAATAACCTCGAAAACCTCTGTTCGAGTCCTGGTAGGTTTAACAACAAAGCTTGAAGCTACCGCGGCTCCAGTGATATCCTGGCAGTCGTTTACGGTTGGACACGAGGATGCGGTGAATTGTTTTCTTCTCTCTAGTAATACATGTGGGCTGGTTGCTAGGTAAGGTTATTGGGCCAGCCCGTTGGGCCCTAGGCTTTTGTCTTCTTGGTTTTATTTGGGTAAAGCCTTAGTGTTTGAAAGGCATTAATATGTTTACACTTCGACGTTCGAAGAAGGTAATCGACCCTGCCTCCATTTTCTTAACTTTTTTTTTTCTTTGATTATTCGGGTTTTTTTTAAATATATAATTTAACTACATAAATTAAATCAAAACTGGAAAATGACACGGCATATTCCTTAATAAAACTAATAATAACTTACATGATATTATTATTAGCAATAAAATTTCTTGAACGGTGTCTTTTAAGTGAATAGCTAGGTTTGGCATGATTTGTTTCTTTCTTTTTCTTTTTCTTTTTAAATAATTGGTTTATTATTTTAAATGACAGAAAAATATGCTCTAAACATTTGCTTCCCTTTTAATCTAAGATTTTCAAAATACACTCTTTGTCCTGGTTGATTGAAATCGTCTCGTGTTTTCTTTAGGAACAATGCTTGTTAAATTTAAATCATTGCATTTAAATTAAATAAATGTTTATATAGTACATGATATGCATTTAATTGTAACAACTTAATGTTTAATTATTTTATTTCTTCCACCTGATCTAAATTACTGAGTTCAAAATTAGCAGAGAGACTCGACCGATAATTCAAAACCATGAGCATTGATGTCATGATAAAAATGGTGACAACCTAATGTTTAATTATTTTATTTCTTTCACCTAGTCTAAATTACTAATAAAAGGAGGAGAGAGAGAGAGTTTCTCTTTGCTAATAAAAGCTCCTTGCTTTATTATACTTTGCGACCATGGCAGGTAAAAGAGCGATGCCCTTTTCTGTTGGTGTTCCAGACTCGTTAATTACTGCAAGGATGATCTTGCATGGCAAAGCATATACTTCATGGGAGATAGATCCGAGGGTTTGTCTGACTGGGTTTAAATCAGGTCACCAGGATCACTAAAAATTCTGAGATTAGCAAGATCAACCTAAATCACGAATCTACTGAATCAATCCACCAAAATAAACCAATTCTAACAACTATTAATTAATAGATTAGGAAACGTGATAGCTCACTGGTTAGCAAAACCTGGCAAAATCCATGAGGAAAAACAACTGTCCCCTGTATTGGATATAAAGATGCTTCGGTTGCTTGATAAATTCAGATTATTGAGCTGTTAAGAAAAGGTGATGCATGGAGGATTCGCGTTAATGCTCTGAATAACAGATAAATTGGGGTAAGACGGATGGTTGTTATAAGTGGTACAGGGCAGTATAATTTTCACAAAATTTCAAGGCACCACAGAAAGTTACTTCTAAATTTACACAGACCAGAAAGATGATGAAGTCCTGTTTCATTGCAGATGGTTACAGTAGACAAGCAATACAATATTTGATTTTTCAAGGCGAGATCGATCTAGGGATGAGAACGTCCCCGATGTTGTTGTGCCATGGGTCCGCCAAATGAGTTGCCAAGTTCTCCAATGGTCC
The DNA here is from genome assembly GCA_015708895.1 of Populus ilicifolia. NCBI lineage: Eukaryota > Viridiplantae > Streptophyta > Magnoliopsida > Malpighiales > Salicaceae > Populus > Populus ilicifolia. The sequence continues at coordinate 1,454,303 of SRLM01000025.1, forward strand.
AGTACCAGGATAAGCTGTTTGTTGCACACAGATCCCAACAAATGCCAACAGTGCTAGACGGCCTGCAACATCGAATGCATATTGGATTAATACTAATAATACAAGTACGTACAGAACCACATGCCAAGATTGTGAGATTTACCGTTCTTAATTTCCTTGACTTTGTATTCCTCGAACTTCTGAGGGTCCTTGGAGTATCCTAGAGGATCAAAAGCACCACCAGGGTACTTCTTCTTCTCCGTGTCTTTCTCCATGCTACGTTGGTGCTCAACGAAGGCAATGGCAACGAATTCAATGGCCAGAATGATAGGGAGGGTTCCCCATGGAACTGGTTGGCCCAGATAAGTAGCTTGGCCACCTGGAGTTGCAGCCCACTCTTGAGCTTTTACCCAGTTGCCCAGACCCAGGGCCTCTGGTACCAGAATTCCAGGCTGCAAAATTAATTCAAATCAATTTAGTTAAATGTAAATCTATACTCCACTAAGATTTTGGACCATGGTTTAGCATCTTAGCATCTGCAAAATCACCTTTTCTAACACAGATAACCACGTGAAAATTAAGGATTCATTTCGTTACGTTGCTTCTTATTTCTATTTCTAGACTGTATCACCATATCATACAACTTCAGCAGCTTTACTGATGGATAACTTGACACACGGAAAGTAAAAGACAACAGGAATTAATAAAAGACTTACAACAGCGAGCATAGCCCATCTGCAGTGAATGAGTTCGGACTCCTTGTATCTCTCCAGATTCTCAGGGACCTCGCCCAGTCGAAGTGGGTCGAACCCAAAGTCACTGCAACGCACCAGCCCGACAAACTCGTCAGCAAGAAATGTTCACGGAATAACACACATGCCGGGTAACATTATTAAATAATAACAATAATAAACCAAGGTTTCAATTAATAGTCCATAAAGCTATTATATAGCAGCTGTATCTACCCGGGGGCAGAGCCATCGAGGTAAGGTGGACGAGGCTGGCCAGGCATCCAGTTAGCAGACATGGTGACACGAGAGGTGCCATTGACACTGGGAAGTGGAATTGAAGAGGCGAATTTGGACTTTGAAGATGAAAGAAGTGAAGGGAAAGCGGTAGCAATGCCGCAGCTCATCAGTGTATTGGTGGCCATTCTCTTAGAATCCGTGAACAAGTTTGAAGCTGCGTTTGTGAGACTGGTTGATGGAGAAATTGAGGTCAGTACAGGTAATATCCTAGGGAGGGATATAGGCAAAATCCAAATGTGGATTGTTATTGGTTAAGGAGACTTGCTTGGGATTTGTTATTGGGCCACGTTGGATATGTTAATCTGGTTGGTGGGGTACGTATGATATCCAGTGGATATGTGGATGAGATTGAGTGCAAGCTACAAAAATCAAAGGTTCATTTCAGGAATATGAAAACGGGCAAAAAAACGATTGTCCTCCGCCTCACGAGTCACAACCCGGGTACGCAGTGGTTCGGGTATGAAGTCGGTATACGACCCTATAAATACTCCTCGATAATGTTGAGATGGTATTTGATACTGTGGCAATGCATTTAAAATAATAATAATTTATTGTTATTGTTATTATTATTATTTTAATATAGTAATATTAAGAATATTATTTTTATGAATTTTTAAATAACAAAACAATCATTACCGCTGTAATAAACAAGCTGTAACTAAATAGAGAAACTGTTCTGAGTAAAAACAAGGGTGGCTCCTTGTTGCATTAACAAATATTTACACCGTGATCATGTCATTACACTGGATTATATTTACACCGTGATCATATCATTACAGTAACTAAAATTATTTGCAAATATTTAAATGCAAAAACCTTTTAATGTGAAGTTTATTTTTTTTTAATTTATATTTGTGTTGGTTAATTTTTTTTGTGTGTGTTTTTAATTTGATCAATTAATTTCCATACTCTTTGAATTTGTTTAGATAACTCTTTTTTTTTTTTGAATTTGTCTAATTAGCCATGAAAGCATATGTGATGTATTGAATACTTTTTATTCACGAGGTGTTTTATATATATATTCCCGTGGAATCTGTATCGCTAAATAAATTGTTTTGAAATAAATAAATCGCATCAACTGTAAGGTGATTAATGTAAAATAAAAATAAAAATGGCTGGTTCCTAGGAAGATTTTTAGAAATAGGGAATGTTTTCAGTTCGGGAGTGTATTTAATGCTGTAGTAATTATTATAGTTGTGATTTTAAAAAAATATTTTTATAAAAAATATTTTTAGTTTGAGTTGGTTTAAAAAAATAGATGTTTGGTTGAAATTAAGATTGGAAAAAAAATAGTTAATGCATTTAGTTAATAATACTTTTAAAATTAAGGTTATAAAATAATTTAAAAAAATATATATTAATATTGGTGTTTTTAAATTTAAATATTATAGATTTAACTATTGCTATTATATCGTGAAATAAATTATATTTTATATAAAATGTTTTTTTATTTAATTAAACTATTTATAATTTCATTACGTTTGAAATACATCCGATAATTTTTTTAGTTTTTTTAATACACAACAACATAACTTGTAAGGTGTAACCAGAAATAAACTAGAATTATGATTAAATTTTATAAATATTACGTCATCAAGCGGATAAAACATAATTAAAAAAAATTATTTTACTTGATGACACTCGATTTAATATATTTTATATATTAGATTTAATCTGGTCAAATCAAAATAATAAAATTATATATAACTATCTAGTGATCGCATGTAATTTATTACACTACCCTTACACAATAAATAGTTTTTGTATCTTAATCAAATATTTATTTAATGTGTTTTTTAAAAAAAAACACAAACTCTAACACATATCCAAATGGATGCTTAATGTCAACAAAAATCAAGATTGAATCCATAATTTTCCTTTCAAATTATAATATTTATTAATTATCAAGGAATTAATAATAATATTTATTATTATTTTTTATATATCTCTAGAAAATTAAGAATAGGTACCAATTCTTCTAATTTATGAGCTACTGTACATATAAATAGATAAATGCTTAAGGACCCTTTCCTTTGAAGTTAGGAAAATCATGATCGGGATAGTAAATACAAAACTATAGAATTTAAGTATGGTTCTTTTATTGAAATAGAATGATTTTATTTTTTTATATTAAATTTAAATTTTTTAAAAAAATTATTTTATATATAGTATGTCTGGATCATGAGAATTATTTGTTTCAATTGCTATTATTTTGTTTGTAATCAGTAATGTTATTTATTCGGATTTCGTTTCTAAATTATTAGTTGACAAGGTCAAAGCTATTCTGTCTAATTATTTTTATAGCTAATTTTTTTATTTTATAGGCAATTATTATAATTTTATAGGTTGTTATTAGTTATTAAATCTCAAAGTTAATATTTTTCAAGCAAAATAATATTTTAACAGTTAAAACCATGTCATTTTTGAACTATTCCAGACAGCGGTTCGAGAGATTTTTGACAACGTAAAGACACATCTCTTCGCACTAAAGAAAACGCACTCGTAATTTATCACCTAAAACCTTTATTATTTTTTTTATTCATTTTAAAAACACCAAACAAGATCGAAGGGATTAAAAATTAAGAAACACACCACCTGTGATTTTAGGTTTGAGTTCTTGGTTGTTTATATAATGACCACTGGAGACTTATATGATTGTTAATTTCAGGACTCATAGGATTAATCGTGGTATGCAGAAACTGACCCGGACAACCACGTTAATCTAAAAAAAATTAAGAAAGACAGTCTCAATTAACACGTAAATTAATAAGAATATTTTTGACGTGGAATTAAAAAAAAAGTTTAATCTCTAATCTCCCTTGAAACCAAACAAAGCCCAAGGCACCGAACCGATGTATGACATAAAAAGTATTGCAAAGTTAGAGAAATGTGAATCATAAAGTTTACACCAGGGAATTGGAGCGGCTATTTGTAAACAACGCTATCGTTCAAAATTCAAACAGAGGTCAGAATTTGGTCCGCGGCATTCAACGTTCAACTATACCGGCGACGCGTTCAAGTCCTATTCGCCCATGAACTAGAAAAAGCCAATCAACGAACCAACCATCATAGTCCCCAATAAGCACTACCTCATCTGATCTCCTCTCTCCACTACCGCCACCTTTCACATTCCACAGCCACACACAGCAAATGAATACAACTCCAGAAAAACCTCCACACAGAGCTGCTCTCCTAACCACCTCCCCTCTGTTGCCATATCTTCCTTCCATTTCTATCTTCTCCTTTTTGTCCTTTTTCTTTCTTTTCACGCAATTAAACCCCGAAAATTACCAATATCCGAATTAAACCGCCGAAATTACCTGCACTCGCAATCTAAAATGGCTATTGTGACAGTGGCGTCGTCGTCGGCGATGCCTGCTCGAGCTCTATTTAGAGAATCCAAAACGGCGACGACGAAAAAGATTTCGAAACGGCAAGGAGTTCGTGTTGTAGGAAATTTCAGTCACTTTGGAGATACGGTGCGCAAGGATTTCGAGTTTATCAAAAAAGGAATTAATAAAGGGATGGACTGGGCAGATGAAGCATTTCGAATTCCGCAAGTTTCCAAAACCCTAGACGACATTTTATGGCTTCGAAATCTTGAAGATCATAATTCTCCTCCAATTGAACCTCAATCCTGGCCTCAACCTTCATATCCAGGTCAATTCGCATTTTCTTTTATTTTATTTATAAGTTGCTTCTTTTATTTATTTGGTTGTATTTTGATGTGAGATGCATGTGTTATGTGCTAACAGGACTTACCGGTGTGGATTTGCTGATGGCTGATCTTAAAGCATTGGAATCATATGCTCGTTATTTTTATTGTTTGTCTAAGATTTGGTCCAAGCCATTACCTGAAGTCTATGATCCTCAGGAAGTTGCTGATTACTTCAATTGTAGGCCTCATCTTGTCGCTTTTCGACTTCTCGAGGTATAATGCTTCTCTCTCATCTGTTAAGGTTTATTCACCGGTAGCAATTGGTTTTTTTCTCATTAGATTTTATAGATGGATTAATTGATGGCCTGCCGCATCGTTGGCATGGATAAGCAGCTATTTAGGTTATGAAAGAGTAATGGTGGGGACGCCAGTAATTGTTCCAACACTTGTTTGCTAGTTTTTGTAGTTGGTAAAGTAAATTTAGTATAAATGTTAGTGTCTAGTAGTATTCGTTGTGAAATATGTTTTTATTATATTTTTATTTTGCGTGCTGGAAGGTGTTTACTGCATTTGCTACCGTAACTATAAGAATTCGAGCCTCAGGGATGAGAAAGTTTTCAAGATCAAGTTCCGACGAGGATATAAATGGGAGCATTTCACAGTACGATTTGGGGATGGTATTAAAAGAAACAATGCTAAATTTGGGTCCCACTTTTATTAAAGGTCAGAATTCCTATCTGATTCCAAATGTTACAATTCCATGTCCTCTCTGGTAACTGTTACTCCTTACATTAATTTGTTCTTCTTCTTGTTCATTCTTGCAATGCTCTTGAAATTATATGCTGGCCATTTATTGCTATCCTGCAGTCACAAGATTACCAATATGCTAGTTACATGCTTTTGCTTGCTGATGCAGTTGGTCAGTCTCTTTCCACAAGGCCAGATATTATTGGTACTGAAATTACCAAGGTTAGGTGGTGTACATAATTTTTCTACCTTACTGTTTTCCAAAGTGTATCTTTTGTCTACATAAAATGCATAGGCAGTTCCAAATGTTTTAATATGCATGTGTGTGTTGTCATGAGTTGGTTCCCGGGAATGAAATGCCCTTTCCCTGTATGTTTTGTTGTATTTTTCTTTTTAGTGGTTTCTGGTCAAATGGATATCCTTTGTATCTTCAAGACCCTTATAAATATATTTTACTGTGTCTTTTTGACAAAATTACCAAGTGGAGTCAAATGCCTAGGTTCAAAAATTAACATATACTAATTTAGTCCTTGAACAAATTCTTTTAGACTTATGTATTTATGCTGTTTGTGATGTGTATCCTGGATGAATATTTCATACTGCGTTTGTATGGAAAAATTATCTAGTGGAATCAAAAGCTTAGTGAAAAGATTTCCTGACAAGCTTTTAGGTCTGAGTATTTATGCTTTCCAGAGTGTGTTTGTGCCAGCCGTTACCTTTTTGTGTGTTGGAAATGGTGATGTCGAGTGTATATTCGGTGAAAAAGTTTCTTGTATGAATTCTTGCATCTGTATAATGGGGGCCTCCTTGTAGATTGCCATCATCATGATTGCACTGTGAAGTTCTATTATTGGATGTCTGTAATTAGTAATATCTGTGTTTTGAGTTATGAATGCAGGCACTTTCCGGACTGCATGATCAAATACCACCTTTTCCCAGGACCTTGGCTATGAAAATCTTTGAGGAAGAATTGGGTTCTCCTGTTGAATCATTCTTTAGCTATGTATCCGAGGAACCTGTGGCTGCAGCATCATTTGGTCAGGTGGATCTTTGCCTAGTTATTCTTCCACATTGACAGAGATGTTGCTAATTATACAATAGATAAATATGTTTGCAGGCTTGTATTTTCAACATCTTAACGTTTTTCTTGCTATTACTGGCTACACATTTAGGTATATCATGGAAGCACCCTTGATGGTCGTACCATTGCTCTGAAGGTTCAGCGTCCTAATCTACATCATGTTGTAGTTCGTGATATCTACATAATTCGGCTCGGGGTTTGTACTAATCTAAATTTACCTCTCTCTCTCTCTGTACATATAGTTCACAAATAATTTAGTTACAAATGTTTTCAGTTGGGCCTGTTGCAAAAGATAGCAAAGAGAAAAAGTGACCTTCGCCTCTATGCTGATGAGCTTGGGAAAGGCTTAGTCGGGGAGCTGGATTATTCTATAGAGGCTGCCAATGCCTCCAAGTTTCTGGTAGTCACAGGTTTTCCTTTCAAGTTAAACTGCTCTCAGTTTAGTTATATTGCAGAGAAGAAAAATAGTAGAGGTTCCATGAATGCTGAACTTTTTGCCACTGTGAAGGTGGCATTAATCAAATTTTGCAGTGGAACAATTTATTTGGTGGTCATGTCCTCTCTTTATTGTTTTGGGGATGGGAGTCCATGTGCTGATGACTCACTCTAAGGAAATTGATCCAAATTGTTAATTTAGATTGTTCATGATAGGGTGTAGTCTAACCACGCTGTCCAGACTGGTATCTTTGTGTATAACAGTAGAGCATGGCCTTGACTCTCTTTTTCTGTTGTTACTTTTTTAGGAGGGGTATTAATATAAAGTGGGATATCCTTCTAATAAGATCACTCTAAATACACTTTCAAACTCAGAGAAAGGCAACCTTTCTATGCTGAGAGATGGAACAGCAGCTTCTCTGACAGATTTAATGAGGGAAAAGTAGCGAGTGGTTTCAACTTTGAAAAGAAATCTGTTTCTAGTTTCACTTGTTAAAATGACTGACTTTGTCGAGTGAGACATAAATGAGGGAAAAGTAGAGAGTGGTTTCAACTTTGAAAAGAAATCTGTTTCTAGTTTCACTTGGTAAAATGACTGACTTTGTCGAATGAGACATAAATGTGATTAGCATAAAGAATTAGCTGTGTTTAAGTCACATGGTTATAGTGGGTGATATGCCTCACATATTTAGCCATGGAAATTATGATTCCAGCTAGTATCTAGGACAAAATGCTCATGCTTATTACTACATTTATTTTCTCTGCAGGATGCTCATTCCTCATTCTCATTCATGTATGCTCCAAAAATATTTCCAGATTTAAGCCGAAAGAGAGTTCTGACAATGGAGTGGGTGGTTGGTGAGAGTCCAACTGATTTACTATCTCTGTCTACTAGTTCCACACATTCAGAAAGACAGAAACTTGAAGCAAAAAGGCGTCTCCTTGATTTGGTGTGTGATAATAATGATTTCATCTTTGCCTCTTTCATTTGTCCCATTATTTGGTGCTTTATAATCTGCTAGAACCCCCTTTTTTACAACGTTAAAATCGAGGGAAACTATACTTTCAACTGTTCCAGGTTAGCAAAGGAGTAGAAGCATCATTAGTTCAACTCTTGGAAACAGGCTTATTGCATGGTGATCCACATCCAGGAAACTTGCGTTACATATCATCAGGACAAATAGGGTATGGTTTTGGCCTTCCATGTCCTTGAATAGATAAAACTCTGCTTTCTGTCCTAGCCGAACTTTATTTGATTATTATATCAATAATTAAGTTTGTGGCTTCAAAATCTGTCTTCCTCCTGACACATAAACATCAACTAACTGTTAAAATTTGACAAATTAGTTTCCAGAAAGCTCTGAATCTCCTTATATTCATGGCTTTATTACCTCTCCCACTAATTTCTGTGGCAGTTTCCTGGATTTTGGATTACTTTGCCAGATGGAAAAGAAGCATCGGTTTGCTATGCTTGCTGCCATAGTTCACATTGTAAACGGGGACTGGGCATCCCTTGTTCATGCTCTTATTGACATGGATGTTGTGAGGCCTGGGACTAGTATCCGGCGTATTACAATGGTATCATATTTGCATTGGGTTAACATGATCAAGTTCAAAATAATTTTTTAAAGTGCTCAACTTCTGGGATGTCCTTTTGATATCACTGATTGTTCCTATGAATAATACAGGAACTGGAAAATTCTTTGGGAGAGGTGGAGTTTAAAGATGGAATACCTGATGTCAAGTTCAGTAGGGTAAGATAATGTGTTGAGGACATATGACTATTGTTGTCCTGTACTCCTGTGCTTTCCCACAAGTAATTTTTAGTCCTGTACTTGTGCTTTTCCAGTATCCTCAAGGCAAGAACTACATATGACAGCCACCATGGAGTAACTAATTTATAGGAAGTGACTTTGAATGAGAAAAAAAATTACCCTACTTATTTTATGCATCAATGCAGACCCCATTTAGTGGCTGCAAGCCTGGAATCCTGGATTCTTCTTAAGACAAGTTCACTCTGTTAGATTATCGGTGTTTTGAATCTAACAATTAGAAGATTAGGATAGTCAAAATTATGTGCCCTTTAGAAGTACTGGAATCTGGACATAAATTATAGGTGTTGATCATATGATTGATCCCCAACTAGGCATATGTTTCAATATTATATTCCATTGTTAATTTAAATGCTGAAGGATTACAGATTAGTCTGCTACAATGCATATCTGGTTATTCATTGTCCATTCTACTCAATATTCAACACCAACTAAATAAAAATCCCTCCCTAACTTCCATGGAATTGGTTTGTTTTCAACTTTTAGTTCCTTATGCTTTCTTCACCTTTCCTTAAATTTTCTCGATTTCATTGTCGTACAAAATTTATTTGGATGCTTTATATAATCAAATGGCTGATTGTGACTACAATTTTGAAGGTTCTGGGAAAAATATTGTCCATAGCGATCAAAAATCATTTCCGCATGCCACCATACTTTACTCTTGTGCTACGTTCTCTTGCATCCCTAGAAGGTAAGTTGATGAAAGCCATATTTTATAGCTCCCATCTATATATTTCAGTATTACCTGTAGGATCACATCATATGCTTCCGTTTCCATGCATCATTTTACTTTCTTTTGAAACATACTATTGAATTAAAAGTTGCTATATTTTAGTAACCAGGGAATTTCATTTTCTGTAAATAAGCCTGAATTAGCTTTTGGGTGACATTTGGCGGTTCCAGCTCTAGTAAACAATTTGGTCATGGCTTGGATATGCTATCCAGGAATTAATAATTAGGGTTTGCGGAGGTTGGGTTCATCCACTTCTTTTATAAGATTCATTTAGTTCTCTCATTTCTCACGTAATTTCACATTTGTGTTTATATGTGTGCATTTTTCATGTCACGTGAACTTTAAAGAGGCATAATAAAAACTTGTCAGCAAGGAGCTGGTTCTCAAGAAGAATTCAGATTTATTTGGCACATTGTAGTATTTTGATCAATAAAAGATGCTTGGTTCTCTGGCAGATGTTCTGTAACACATTCCAAATATATAGCTCTGACTCTTACATGAGATGGGGCCTTTCTAATAACAATAAGTAGGCTCATCTAAGCAAAATGCAGCACAAAAGCCCTCCCAGGGGAAATTCCCTCTGAGATTCCACAGAATTTTCAGTTTTGTTGTGCTAACTGTAACATGATCTTAACTGAAAGCCAACAGTCTTAGGACCTGAGAATAGCTAAATTTTTTTCTCTCATTTCTCATCCTAACAATAGCTACAACTGCCAATTGCTTTGATTTTACTTTCTCAGGTTTGGCAGTAGCTGCAGATCCAAACTTTAAGACATTTGAAGCTGCATACCCATATGTTGTTCGGAAACTTCTCACTGAAAATTCTGCTGAAACAAGGAAAATTTTGCATCTGGTATCATTATGATTTACTGATCTACTCTCATAGTCTCTGTCCGACAGAGATAATTATTGATTTCCTTGTTGTGTGTTACAGTTCATGTGAGCTATCTAAAATGTGAAAGAGAAACTTTGAAATATTAGTTAGTTTTGACGCATACAAGTGATTAAAATTGGAAGTTAAAGGTTGTGAATTGATGGGTTTCATGGCTGTTTCCCAAAAGACCGGTGGCAGGGATATTCTCTTTCTCTCAATGTTCTGCATTTTCCAGGCACATACTTCCAAAAAATAATAACTTCTCCCATAATTTTCTCTGTGACTTAATAATCTTGGCATTTTAGTTGTCTCTGGGTCATGGAATACTTCCTTGTGACTTGATAATACATCTTTTACTACACCGAATGCTGAAACTGGGTCTGTAAAAAATTTCTGATTCCATCAGAACCACTGTGTCATGTGCTATTTATTTATTTTTGCTATTCAGGTGGTTTTGAACAAGCAGAAAGAATTCCGGTGGGAGAGGCTTGCTCTTTTCCTAAGAGTAGGATCCACCAGGTATAACAAGAAATCCCTAAAATGTTGTCCTATGTGATACTATCTACTATTTAAGATATCCTATGTAGGACACAATTAAAAAAATCATTTCATCGATGTTAATCATTATCTCTCAAATAGTCTTCATTTTCTTGTGTTCTTTTTGTTAGTTTTGCTTTTGTGGAAAACAAGAAATATATTTGCAGTGTAAAGTTTTATGGGTATTCACATGATGCAGCATATTCGATTCATGAGAACCAAAAATACCATAAATTACCTCCCATTGTCACCCATTCTCATTTGGTACTTTTGATTGCAAATGTTCTTCATTGTCTATCTTTCTATCATTATTACATCATCTAATACATGAATAAATACTTACTTCTGCAGGAAAGCCTTCAGTCGGGTGATAGCATCAAAGAATGAAAGTTCGCTCGATTATTTACCAAATAGGTCTGGTGGTGTTTTTGATACTGCACACTTAGTACTGAGACTTTTACCATCGAGGGATGGTATTGTGCTTAGGAAACTTCTAATGACTGCAGTGAGTGAATTTGAACCAATACTTTCTTATTTTTATTAGTGCTTTTTTTGGTGCTCCCCAGTGATGAGATTTCCTCTTATGCTATGTATATATTTTTGAAGTGGCTTATGGCATCATTGTCTCTCATTTTATTTTCTAACAATGAATTGGACTCATTTTGCATTTCAACAAACAGAATGGAGCTTCATTAATCCGAGCAATGGTTTCCAAGGAGGCAATTTTCATCAGACAGCAGCTTTGCAGAGTTATTGCTGATGTACTATATCATTGGATGACTCAAACTTTTGGACGAGGCATTATGGCAACCTGGTATGGTTCCCAAGTAAGATTGACCAGCGAGGCTGACAACAGAGAGCTGAGTCCATCTTCCAGGTTAACTGTACCGGTTTATGATTATCAGTCCTTGTTTAGAGATCGACGCCTCAAAGTGATCTTTTCCAGGATACTAGATTCTGCAAGGAAAGATCCAGTGTTGATGCTAAAATTCTACTGGACTACATTTGCTATGATTGTCACAGCCTCAGTTAGGGCTTGTCACCGGGTTTTGGTTTCTCTGTCCGAGGCAACTTTGGCCCCTTCTCGCTTTGTCCCAAGAGTGGCAATTAGTGCATGAAATTCATATTTGGCCCTTGCAATCCTCTTCAGAAGAAGAAGATTTAATGCAGACATCCCCCTTGATTGTATATTTTTGGAGAGCAGAGAATGCGGGATAGAATGGTAATATGAAAACTAGGTGCTCTTTGCTTATAATGCTAATAGGAACACCAAGTACTTTTGCCTTGAGTCGGATTTTATGACATCAAGGTATGATGAGTCCACCTCTGGTGCTTACCCTGACTCCAGTGAGGTGGGTTTCAAGTAGTCGGTGCCAAAATTCTTTGAACTGCAAATAGTGGGCATCAACGAAGTCGTATCGTCAAATTCTGGACAACATTGAGGTCAGTCAATGAATCATGGCAGACTGAGGATTGGTATGTACAAAATAAGAACTGTATTAGCCATATACTTCGGTTTCTATAAAGTCAATGCATTTGAAATATGTAACATTTAGCATTGGTATGTGACATACGATTTGCAAGAGGCCAAGAGCTTGTGTGGTTGAAGGTCACTGCTGAATTCCACGCTAACTCTGAAAACATCACTGGTTATTTTCTAGCCATCTTGGGCCTATTTTTGTAACTGGTCATGACACGATAAAATTTATGATGTAGATGGGAAAACTGCCACGTCTTTTCTCGTATCATTCTATGCAGTCGTGACTAACTTAAGGTCGTGGAAAGACGTACTTTGCTCGTTGAAGTTACGTGGTGGATAAGGCATCAGTTGAGCGAATTGAAGACGTGAATTTGTGATTCATTGTTGATGTAAAGAGATAATTTCTTCGTTGATATTGTTTTTAGCCTAGATTTTTACCTGTATTAGTGATTCGCGTGGGAATTGCAATGCGATGCCGTCATGGTTGACTAAAAGCAACAAAGACTACATCGAACTTAGAGAGGGTTGCTTGCATCTTCGGCTAGCACAAGGTGTCTTGTGGCGTCCATCATCTATTATTTTTTATATTTAAAAAAAGTTATTTTTTAAATAATTTTAATGTATTGATATAAAAAATAATTTTAATATATTTTTAAATAAAAAATACTTTAAAAAAATCTACAATTAAACTATCATGTAAGCTTTAACGTTATAGATACATTGATTCATAGCTTTTGAGAATTTCCTACGTGTAGCGTTTCAAACTGTAATTTAAATAAAAAATAATTAAAATAATACTTTTGATCATAAAATTAACACGATACTTGTCATGGAAACAAATAGGTAATGTACAAATCTCAACCATATAACTAAGTTAAATAAGAAGTGGCACTACAAACATTTATAAAGTTTTGGTTTAAATCTACTCATCGTATTATCGACTTAAATTTAAAGAAGAAATTATTTATCAAAAACACCGGTCAAAAAACATTGTTATCATTATTAAATTCAAGATCTTATCCAGCCCGAGATCTAAATTGCATGTCGTTATGATATTTTGAGATTATAATAATAAAAAAACAGTATTATTTTGGACAGAACTTCAGAAAAAAAAATCATTAAATTAACATAATCGACCAACCAACTTATAAAATGATCTTCCTCTAAATTTAACTAGGTAAACTTTCGAAAACGAGATCACCTGGCGCTGGAACAACTTTGATAACTGTCTTCAACTGAACCGTCTAAAATCCAGTAGAGTGGCATTCCAGGGCTTGGTCTAGCGGTGGAAGGGGCTTGTCTCCTTCCACTGCACCTGGGTTCGAGCCCTGACGTGCACGCCTGTCACCCCTGTGGTGACATGCCTACTGGGTTTGCAGGGTATTCAGTGGGCCGTGAGGATTAGTCGTGGTGCGTGTAAACTGGCCTGAACACCCACGTAAATAAATAAAAAAATAAAATCCAGTAGAGTGGTTTGATAACAATTTTTAACGGTTAAAAAAAAAGAAGAAGAGTTAAAACGGCAAGTCGTTTTGAGAACCAATATAAGCCCAGTTTTTGATCTCGAAACCCGGGCCTCAGATAAGTTGAAACTCCCTTTCTTCTTCATCACTAAGCAAAGTCAGAGATTCCAGATCGTCTACCTGTTCTATTTTTCACCAAATCAAACAGTGACCTTTTCGAAACCCTAAATCTCTGCATTATGAGCTCTCCATCCATTCTCGGAGTAATCTCCCCTATCTCTCTCTTAAATTCCCTCCGTTTCTCATCGCATCTCGACCTGATTAACCTTATTGTTTTCTAATGGTAGGGCGCGAGCTTGTTTACAGGATTCACGAAGCTATGCAAAGGCCTCGCGGTGGTTCTCGTCGCTGGTCACATTGTTGTTCAGATTTTCCCCTCCGCTATTAACTATCTTGCTCTTATTCCTGCCAGGTAACGAACTTTTCAATTCTTGAATTCCTTGCGGTTCTGTTATTCAGATTGCAATCAGTAGAGTAAAGTGGAAAAATGGTGTTTGGTAATAACATGTTATTGATTAAAGATGGTAAAGGATCCGGAAGTGGTAACGTGAGGCAGGCAGATACTAGAAGCAACAACACACACACTTACAGCGTAGACTAGAGGAGTTAAAAAGAGTTACTAATTGAATCCTGTTATATCCATGAACATGTACATACCTTTCTTGATTATTTCAATGTTGATTTGATAAAATTTTTTTTACTTGTTCTTAGTCCTGGAGGAAGAAGCTTGAAAGAGAGGGCTGCATTGCCTGGCAAGCTGGATCTTTTCTGGATTTTTTTTTTAAACACTATAGTTCAGGACTTGATTGGATAATTGATTATGAATCTAGTTCTTTTTTTAATTACTTAAAAATCATAAAAACAATGGGTGGGACCACTGCTGCAAGTCAAATACTGATCACGGTGCACTATCAATGTTAATCATTTCGGACCACAGAGCCTTTAAAATGGGCGTGTCTTACTCGCATGTCTCCATGATCTCACCTTTTAGAACACAGGATAGATTAATTTGCAAGATGCTTTATAACTTGCTTATTTTCGTGTAATTGCCTGCATTATTGGTAATCACATCCTTGTGGTTGGTTTGGCTCTACCATGGTACGATGAACAGCTGATCAGACGTGATTTTCTCTTGAAATTAGTGAATATCAATGAAGAAATACTGTCAAAGAAAAAATAATTGCTAGTATAGGGGATCAGAGATAGAGACAGCTATGGACTTACTATACTCGATTACCCCCTGTGCTAGGCTGTGGAGATTGATAACATTCATTCAGTATGCTCTATATGTATGATCTTCATTTCAATGGCGAGGAAATCTATTCCTTACCAGAAATTTTGTTTTGCAGGACGATTCCTTTTGCATGGAACCTCTTAACAGCTGGTTACATCGAACAATCGATATATGGAGTATGTAGTTCATCTGTTGATAATGCTATTCTTTGTTTTGGTTTTGCCTAAACTGCCCCATGGCTTTTATATTTCCTTCATAAAGTTGCACTCATCATTAAATTCTCCTGTAGGTGGTTGCAAGCACTTTATGCCTCCTCATCATGGGAAAGCTTCTTGAGCCAGTATGGGGTTCTAAAGAGTTCTTAAAGTTCATTTTCATAGTCAACTTTCTTATCTCTGTCTGTGTTTTCATAACCGCTATTAGCCTGTACTACATAACAAGGCAGGAAAATTACCTGTAAGCATGTGCTTCCTAAATGTTGTTTTTTTTTTTTGGCTTGTGCAACTCTTTCTATTACCATTGTACTGATTCCAATTGTTCTTTCTGGTAGTTACATGCCCATTTCTGGCTTCCAAGGAATCCTGGCAGGTTTCTTGGTTGGTACCAAGCAAATTATACCTGACCAAGAGCTGTCTCTATTGAGATTAAAGGCAAAGGTATGGACCTGTACAATAGTGTTGCTTCATTCACCTCTTGCCTTTTAGTAATACTTGATGAATGGTTTTTCAAGTTGAAAGGATGTCTCATACATTCACCTTGGTGCTGTTTCAAATGCCATGCAGTGGTTTCCGTCTCTTATGCTCTTGATAGCTATTGTTATAAGCTTCTTTACTGCAGAGTCAGCAAAATATCTTCCAACCATAATATTTGGCACTTATATGAGCTGGATTTACTTGAGATACTTTCATAGGAAACCAGAAACAAAACTAAGGGGTGATCCAAGTGATGATTTTGCATTCTCATCCTTCTTCCCCGACTTCCTCAGGTGTTTTCTCTTTTTTTTTTTTTTTTAATTCACAAGGTTTTTAGTCCATGGAATATATGAGTTTCTTTACGTGCTTCCATCTGTTTTCAGGCCAGTCATCGATCCTATTGCATCAATATTCCATCGGATGCTTTGTGGTAGATTCGAAACTTCTACTGAAGCCCACGGTTACACCTTGGGAGGTGCTCCATTGCCTGGTTCTGATCCCATCGAGGCATCTAGGAGGAGGTGAGTTTATCCACTCAATTTAAAACTTTGGATAAGCATATGTGTCCCTTTAAATACCAGGATATTGTTAAATCATCCCAATTTATTTGAACATGACACTTCAATATGATCTCTGCTGTGAAATTCTAGGGTTATGTGTATTGGTATCATTGTAACAGCAGAAATGAAACATGCATTTTTAAAAAAAATAGAAAAATGAACCCAAAGGAACAATTAAGCAGTGATACAAAGTCCTGAACGCCTTCAATTACATGTAATATTAAGCACAGTCATAGTAATTAAGTTTTCACAGGTGGCAAAAAGTTATAGTTTCTGATCAATCTTTCCCCTTGCAGAGAAAGAGGAGCTAGAGCACTGGAAGAGAGATTGGCAGCTGAGAGGTTGGCCACTGCACGGAGTGCTGAAGAGTTGAAAAAGGATGTCTCAGAGAATGTTTGATTGCCCGACTTCACTTTCAAACATAAAACAACAAATGCGAAATTGTATCGTTTATGACCATTTCAGAGTTTGTGCAGTACTCGGAAAGAAGTCTTTTTGGTTGGTTTCCATATTACAGTTTCTTCATGCATATCTCTGTCGATTATCATTCTTATAGTAAAATCATTCCTGTTTCCTTTTTTTTTTTTTTTGGACAATGACTCTTCTTGCCTACTACACATATAGAGCAGAAATTCTGAAGAACTATCCCTGGGATGGCTTTGCAGAAATAGATGGAGATTTTTTATCTGCCAACGGAGGCTGCTTTCCCAGAAAGATGCGTAACAATCAAGATTTTGTCGGTGGATGGGCTTTTGTTTCCAGCCAGGACCCATTTTTTATCACAGGAGTCGAAACTTTATGCCACTGTTCATTATTGGATCCCAATTTAAGATTGGTAGACTGCTTGGAAAAATAAGGTTTGACACGAGCATTCTTTTGAATTCGCTGGGATGGACACGATGATGGAATTGGTTGGGAAGATCCGAATCTCAAGATGGGCTGTCATTTTCAGTTGCTTCCAATTTAATTGCGAACACCAAATCTTAGGAACTGTAGGTTGCATTTGCCAAACTTTCTGTTAAAAGCTTGCCCCGGTCCTAGATTCGCTGCCCCGTTCCCTCACATGGGAAAGAAATTGAGTGCCCGAAACCAGTAAGAATAAAGAAACTGCAAGATGATAAATTGGTTTGAGAGCGTGGAGATACGTCGACCAGAGGAAGAAACTTGCTGAAATAAGAAAAGTATTGGTGGACGGAGAAAGGAATCCTGTCGTTTTCAAGTTTAATCCTTGCGTACAGTAACCCCCATTGCTTCAGGCTTCCTGCTTTTTTCTTTCTAATTAAATTAATCTTACCTCCTCCAAAAACGAAAGCCTCCACGTTTGACAATACCACGTTGATTGTGGCTTGTCTCACGAGGACTCTCCTGTTTTTAACTTTTTTTAAAACGATCCAAGGGGTATTCTTTCCTCTCATCAATGTTGAAACTCATATATATATCCCTTGCTGCATATGCAACTTCAGCTAGGCGAGGGTTACTTGGATTTCTGGTCATGGAAGTTACAATTGCTCTTCCCTAATTCCTCAAATACCCTCCTCCTCGATTCTCAAACAAAGTCCTCGAATAATCAAATTCAATAAAGTTCTCAATGCTTCTAATTAGGTATGGAAAAGAAAAGAAAAAAACAAAGGAACAAACTAACAAAGTACTAATTGGAATTTAATACATCTACAAGGACGAAAAAAATAAAGTTCACCCAGGAAAAGAGAGAGAGATGGTCCAATGGAATCCCACAGGAGCCAGGTTTATTGCCAAGACAGTCTCTAATTCATAATTAGCATACCTCACATTACATACATGCCACACTAATATATTTATACATATAACTTCCTCTTTCTATAACCCACACCAACTTACAATTTTACACACGACTCCCCCCCCCCCCCCCNCCCCCCCCCCTCTCTCCTGGCTCCCTTTACCAAACAAAGGCTTCAATCATCTCTACAAAAGGACATCTGTAATTCTCCTTTCTCTCTCTCCACCGTCTGATCCCCGTAGTCAACTTCACAATCAAACGTCTCAGGTACTTTCTTCGGCCAATTCTCTCCGTTTTCCCCTTTTCTTCTTGACCATTCTCCGTTGATTAACCTCCTCTAATTTCCTCTGATATTTTTATATTTCTTTTGAAATTAAACGATCCTCTTCCAATTTAAATAATCGCGTTGATTGCGTTTTTTTAATATATTTTTTTTTATGATCGTGTTTTTTTTCTCGCTCTCTGGATGTTTTGCTCCTCATTTTCTTTTTGCCTCGGAATTGTATTTTTGCCTGCCTTTTTGGAATCTAAATTAGGGTATCATCGTTATCGATTTGCGTGCGTGCGGTTATTTGATTATTTTTTAGTGTTTGTTGTGCTGATTAGATGCTGTGTTGGTAGATTATGTGTTTTTTTTTTTTTACATAATAACCTTGAAATTTAGATTTTAGAGCTAGCAGGGAACCAAATCGTATTGAAACTAGTGCGGGGCCCGATCCTCGAAAAACAAGCCCTGTTCGTGAGTTTAAAAGTTGTGGTGTTTCTATCATTGTCAATTGGTTGGTTTAATTGCGAGTTTGAAGCTCGAAGACCTCTTAGCTTGTGAAAATATAAAATTGTATTGTTGGTAGATTATGTTTGTTGGTTTAGTAGGAAAGCTATTTATTTCATGCCAAGGATTTGCATCAGACATCAACTTAGTAGGTTTTTGCTCATCCATTTTGCAATCTGATTTTGAATTTACTGATGGATAATAATTTGTTGCTTGCATGGCAGCATGTGCTGTTTCTACATGAGAATAGGCATCATCGAATGTACTTATATTAGTATTATTTGAAAGAGAAAGATCACTTATAATTATTTCCAGAAGGCAGTGGTGGTTGCTGCTATACCAAGGCAGTAGGAAACTATTATTCTTTCTCAATTTTCATATGATGCAATGGCATTGGATGGAACATTAGTCAATGCCCATTACTGCGTTTCTTGTCTTTTGTCTCTTATCCTCGCATATGTTTTTGTGTCTCTGATTTGATTTTAAAGGACTTGGTGTGTTACAATGTGACTATGATCTCATTCTATTTTTTTTTTCATTTATCTAACAATGCAACAATAATCACCTGGTTTAGTGTTAGCAACTGTACCAGGAGTGCTTGTTTGGGTTTCATTAGCTGTGGATCTAAGGATATTATAATGGAATTACAGAGTAGAGTTGGAGCAAGCGGGATCCTGAACTATCCAAAATTAAATTAATAAGATCATATAGTTGAATATTCTCAGGAGGGCAGCAGTGTTGTTTTCTTGAAAGATTGTGAAGATACATTGCAGGTAAGATATGAAATGGTGTTTGATCATGCCCTTGGCTATGATTTTGATGACTTGCTGATTGTTTCTCAATTCTTTTCCTTGTTCATCGGTGCTTTGTTGCTAATCTGGGATTTTTTGGAACTAGTGGCTTGAGCTGACAAATGCAGCAAATTTCATTTCTTTTCTTGCTTAGATCTGCAGGTTCGGGTGACTTCAAAGATGGATTTACTAACATTTTTTAGGGAGGCGAGGTTAGATGCTTGATAACATCCAGTTTTTCATCTGTAGGTTGGCCTAAGATCTTTGGAGATAATTCCACTTATCCAAACTTAAATTGAAAGATCAGAAGTTTGGCAAGTTTTCCTCTCTTATTAGTTGTATTTCACGATTGCTGTTCACCATACTAAGATAAATTTGTTTATCTCTATGCGAGGGTCTACATCTCTGGAATATTACTCCATAAAGACTATGCTTGCATCATGCGAAACTGTGGCTCTGTATTAATCTTTTTGCCCCTATTTTTCTGTTGTAGTTGTAACTCCCTTCCAGAGCCATTTCCTTCTCATTTTTTGTGCCTCTAGCTTTTTTGCTATTGAAGTCATTACTCCCTAGAGAATGGTGTCCTTTTTTAGTGTAAGTGAAATCATCTAAAACCAGAATGATGATTTACCACCATAATTGTATTGAAAAAGATGGAAAATCAATTAAGCATGAATTACAAATTTTAATATCATAAATTTAAATGTTGAAGTGGTCTTAAAGCTCACCCATTGTCAAAATCAAATGGATGTAGAAGAACTAGACAGTTTCTGAAGAGAAGGAAAGAAAAACAAAAAATTCTATATAAATTGGAAGAAATTCTTGGACATGTTATGAAATGAGAAGGCATCAAGCTCCCAGATCAGGAAAATTTGTTTGGTATTTACAATCTTGAAGTTTCATCACAGGTAAATTTGCTGATCATATGAATGGAGTAAACATTAGAATTATAACTTTCACGTACTATACCATCGAATGTGATGGAGAAGATTGTATTGGGATTTTAACTGGATTTTCGGACCTTGTTGCTACTCTGTTTACCTATGTATTAATTTACAAGAAGAAAAATTATAAAAATATTTACCAATCATGTTATCAATTGGGTTCTGCTTTTCTCAATTTTGTTGCTCTGAATTGAACTTTATCCTAGATTTTTTCCCCTCATCTGGAGGATGGGAACAAAATATTCTTTGCATTCAGTAGTCTTATCAAATAAAAATATCAAGGCATCCTAGGGAACAGGTATGGTTTTTCTGAAGAGGTTTTGGAGGGAATATTTTGTGCCTGCTTCTGTTGGAGAAGCTATTTTTCCTAATGCTTAACTAAGTGAAGTCATCTCTTTCTTCTTCTCAATCAATCCTGTTCCTTTTATTCCCTTAGTGTTTGATATTGCTATAATCATTTGCTTCAGTGAGAGGAAGGCTTAAGTGATGAATGAGGACATGAGTACTGCAATGGTTCCTCTTCTCAAAGGAATTCATGTATATTAACTTATTTGGAAGTTTTCATGCAGAAGGATGGTGTTCTAAGTTTTAAATATTTTAGTTAAGTCCTTTGCTGTCGTATTTAGGATATGGTGCATGAAAGTGCTTTGTTACATCTGAGTTATCTAGTTTCATACATAATTTTATATATTCATAAACTAATTGAAGCTTCTTGCAGATACTTTTTCAGTTTATTTCTCTTTTACCATTCCAAGGGCTCAATGCAGATGTAATGGAGCTAATAAAATTGTACCATCCTATGGGTAGGCGGCACCTCTTTGGTGCTTTTCCCATTTCTCCACTTCTAATCATCAAAAGAATAATAATTTTTTTGCCCTGCTCTGGGTTTCTCCACCCTCCTTTAGGTATAGATGGCCAGCGAATGCAGGTTAATTGATGCTTTATATATCTGTTTTTGATTTATTATCAGGTACAGGTGAGCAAGGAACTGGTCTCCAGAGGATCTCTCTCTCTCTCTCCACATTCCTTAAAGCATTTCTGTTTTGCCAAACAATCTTCAGTCTTGAAGCATGCATAAGCTTTATGCATCCTGTCTATAGAATCACTAAATCTCTTAGCATCGCTATGAGGTTTAAGGTTTCCTAAGTAGAGCCTTTGAAAACAGCCGGAGCCCTTTGCCTCAGCTCTTCTTATATGTGCTTCCTTGTGTTCTTTAATTAAAATCATTAGTCACAGCCAACTAAGTTTTCAAAGATTTCTGCAATTTGGTTTATAGGAAGTTTATCTTTTATTGTTAGAAGTATTGATCTAAAGTGCAAGTGGTATTGCCTTGCAGGCACTTATGGTCTCATTGATCACTTGAAGGGGATTTTCATTTTTGAATTCCTGTATTTCACATAAATTTCATGAATACATGCAGCTGCAATAATGTGCTAGAAATGAATCCTCGTCCTGGGAGATCGAACTGTGGGGCCTCCTAGATGTATTACTCTGATTCGAGGGTTATAGTCTCTTCACATTGGGGATGACTACAAAATTGCCTTACGATTCAAGGCCTGAAGATTTTTCAATACTCCAATTAATCTTGTATAGTGCAGTTTCATCTGAAGGATGTTGTGAGCTTAGAATTAGTTTCTGTACCAAATACAACTAGTGTGGATGGAGTGAGCATTTTAGGTCACTACATTGAAAAGTGAAAGGGCTCTTGGGATCTTCTTGTGCATTTGAGTGATAGTAATCTCACATCACTGAGGTTACTATCTTTCACAATGTGATGTTTATTTAGAGTGGCTCGCCTTTTGAGGCTCTTACCAAAAAAAGAGATCACCAAGTTCTTGTTCCTTATGGTGATAGTTTTGTATTTGAAGAAGCGGCATGGTTGCGGAGACTTGCTTGATGAAGAGGAGTATTTCATTGCATAGTGGAATTCTGATGGTAGTACAGAAGATATAACTTGTCAGGATTGGGAGAATGATGGTGGTTTCCTGGATTTGAGACATCTCCATTGAAATGCTAAAGTGAGAGAAAAAATGTGAAATAAGTTGCTGGAGTCCCTCATAGATGTTTGGAAAAATGATTTTGTCTCAGTTATCTGAAACATTATTTGATTGCGGCGGCATTTTGGGACACGATGTGTTTCTGAGGGGATGTTATTCTATGTGCTCCTTTAGATGTTCTCTTCCTTTATATGGCTGATGTGATGCCATTTGTCCATAACAATATGCTGTCAAGATATTACTTTGGTGCATCTAGGTTGTTGCTGCCTTCACATAATTTTCCAATCCAAAGCAATTCAGTAGTATTTCTATAGCAAGCAGTAAAGGCTTTTCTTTTGAAGGGCGAAGTTTTACGTATCTGTTTTTTTAACTTCGACAAATTTGCTAATCTGCTACTAGGGATGAAGACGTGGTACATTGCCTGTAGAATCCCTTATCTACAGAGAGAGAGTCACAATTGGACTTTTGAGTAGTAGTTATGTTAGCATATAAAGACAGGATCTGGATGTATGTAACCATTTTTCTTTTTCACACATTTTCGTTTCCTTCTTGATGATGTAAGATATGAGGGCCTTATTTTCCCTTCTATTATTATTGTTCTGTCATATTTTTCCTGGAATTTTCTGTGTTTTCCATAGGATTTTTGTCCCCGGAACAATGTATACTTTGCAAGCCTGCTTATTTAAGAGGCATTAAGACAGAATGAACTAGTTATTGTTCCCAGTTTTTTGTTATTTTGTTTTATGGCAGTAGGGGATCAGTAGAAGTTCATTTCTCTTGAATTTGTTAGTATGATTTCTGTTTTCTCAGACCATGGATTTTAGTTGTTCGTATTTTTTTCTTAGAAGTTCAATTTTTTCTTTCTTGTTCTAGATGTGATTGTATTTTCATAAATTACCTTCCTCAACTCTGTTTTTCTCTCTTTGCTTGTTTCCATTAGAACAATACTTATGTTTCTCAGTATTGCATGGCATTTTTTTGGAACTTTCATAGAGTGTTTGCTTTGTGAAAAAGTTGTGTTTTATTATTATTATTATTTTTTTAATCAGAACTCAATTCCTGATGGTAAAAATCATAGAAACATAACCTATTATTATAATTGAAAAACAAGAAAATCTGTCTTCTTAGTATGTTTCCCAAATTTGAGACAGCCTGTTTTGCATGTCTCTTGTCATTCCAATGTAGTCTCTTTTGGTTCCCAAAGCTTAATTACCATAATTTGACCCTATTTTGCACTTCATTTTAGGAGTTGCTTGAGTGAAAGCATATATTGAGGGTTCTTTTTTTTCTTTTCTTTTCTTTCTTCCCTTTGTGAGGGGATCTAATTTTTGTAGTTAATCACTTGACATGATGAACTCATTAGCGAACTTTTTCTTGATTTAGCAGGAAATTGGTACATGAATCAAATGGATAGAAATTTTAGAAATGGCTAAAATTGTACTGACTGTGATTATTTTTTGACTTCTGTTTATCCATCTTAGTAATGAACAGCTTTGCTGAAGAAATTCAAATGAATACTATAAATGTCATTTAGTCATTTCTTCAACCATATTTTCAAGCATTCTGGTTTTAAGGGCTTGGGCTTTCTGGCTTAGTAGGTATATAATATATCTAAGTTTGATCGTCATTAGTTAATAAAGTTTTGGAGACAAAGCTTAGTATCATGCCTGCTTAGATGACATGTAGAAACTGATGTATAATTGCAGAACACATACTTGTTCATACGGGATTGCTCTGATAATTTTAGATGGCTTTTATGCAGGTGGTTCTTCCTCTATTCTGAATCCAGAGCTTGAATTATCTTCTGCTCTAAGGGGTCATGGGACATAGACAAACATTCAACCCTTCTCAATTCTTTGAGATGGAGCAGGATTGGAGCCATGGCCACCCAGCTGCTGGACAGTCCTATGTTCATATGGGTATTGTACTTCATATTATGTTATTCAATAAAAATGCCTTTTGTAAGTAAGTATTTGGGTATTGTACTACGTTTTATGTTATTCAATAAAGATGCCTTTTGTCTATTGGTATTTCTTCAATACCTTGCACCAATGATGTCCAACTTTTGTTGAGATTGCCAGTGGGATGTAGATCAAGGGTTTGAATCTATCAATGATTATTCTAAGGGGAAACTTTCATTAATTCATCGCTTTAGTAATCTTTAACCAGGAAAATAGCTGCATTTAAAGATATGCAACACTTCCAGGTGCAGTATGAAGATTATAGGGTTTTCTTTAAAAAAATCCATGGCCCAATTGAAACAACACTCCTTATTTTTTGCCATCAAGAATACTGTTGGAATTTGAATTATCATTGATATCAAGTGTAAAATTAACCGAAGCTGTCCATTGTGTTTTACCTGGGAGTTCAAACCTACTGCATGCCTTTTAGGTTTTTAGGGAACTGATATTGCTCTTTTATCTGCCGACTGCTTACAACATGGCTTAGCCTTGCCTTGAAAGCTATTTAAGTTCTGAACAACGTTGTTGCAGGAAGGGCTGTTTCTCAAGAAAATGGTTCCTTTTCTCATCCTATCAATCCTCCTTCAATAGATGGACCCAGCTGTGTCTCTCGGCGGAACATGGAAAACAGAGCTCTTGAGCATTCCTCTACGTATTTCAGGTCAGAAGGTCCACAAGTTCATGCTCCCCTTTCTGCCCCCCGACATGACGTGTTCCCACACTGTCCAGCTGGTGGAAGTTTTTACCCTCCTCCAGAGCTCGATGCTACCCATGTTCATTCTAATCACCACAACAGGCATGGTATCCATGAAGGTGAGGGTGGTCTACTTGATCATACAATGAGTGCTGGAAGAGGGCCATTCAAAAGAAAAGGCCCTGGTGTTCCTACCTCGTGGGAAAGAGGTGGCACCAGCAGTATGTACAGTGCAGGAAGTTCCTCCAATTCTTTTGAACTTCACCATGAGAAACCAACTTCAGATTATAGAAATTACTTTACAGAATCCTCTGGTTTACCTCCCTATATGGGTAGCAGCCTGTCAATTGGGGGTGAAGATCCTCCAAGGAATGTGAGAAGCAGATCTAGACTTGATTCGGAGCCCAACCTAAGAAGAACCCATTCATCAAGTTACACGTCCCATCCTTTTTCTTCAACATCTCATCTCCGAAACCATTCAGGGCCAGTGGATGTTGCTAGCTTGAATGCTGACAGAACTGCTTATGAGCAGAACCGAATTGGTGTTCCACCTCCTGCACATGGGAGGTTTCATACTTCAGGTCAGTTTAAGATATATTGCTTTCTAACATCTACTCTTGGTTTTTCCCAAATTCCTAGGTAATTGTAATTTATAATTTACAATTGCAGAAAATAATTCCTTGAGCCATGAGATGAATCAGCATTATGCTGGAGGGAATCCTACTGATATTCGTCGGTACAACCATGATTCCATCTTAAGCAGAAATCCCATTGCACCACCACGACATCTTCATGGTTTTCATGCCCAGGCTTCAAGGGAGGGTCAGAACAGTTATTCTCGAAGAGCTATACCTATACGTCGGGCTGATACAAACTCCTCTCATCTCAGACAAGAAGTTGCTGCTGTCGAAAATGGTCAGCATTTTCTTTCAGAAACCCACAGTTCCAGATATTCAAGACCACTTTTGTCTGGAGGCTGGCACAGCAATCATAGAGAAGGAAGGTCAAGGATATCAATTGAGAGATTCCAGTCACTTTCAAATGTGGTGGATGTGCGTGATAGAATGGGATCTGAGGTGTGTGGTAATCAATTGTGACTTGTGCTATGGTTGGGGCTAGAATTTCATTCTGTTTTCTTTAATTTTCTTTCCTTTTTTTTCGTTGTGCAAGTGCACGTCATGCTTGTTGGTGTGATTTACACGTAATCATGAGAGTGCAGGATGCTTCTGAGCTTTTTAAATTAGCCATGCACATCATATTTCTTTCACCTCTATGCAATGTGCATGTTTCTCCTCAAAAAAAGAAGTTTTTCCCTATTTGGTTTATATGTGATGGTTCTGATGCAGTTCATCGCCTGCTCACATATTTATTTTACGTTTGCAGGCTCTTATGATTTTAGATCACCCATATTTATATGGCTCCAGAAATTTCTTTGATCAATACAGGGACTTGAGACTGGATGTTGACAGCATGAGTTACGAGGTTTGTAATTTCAGGAAATGACTTTTTTGACTGGCAGTTTTCTTGTTTCTCCCGAATTAAAACAATCAGCTATGTCGCCTGGACAGGAACTACTTGCTCTAGGAGAAAGGATAGGGAATGTCAACACAGGATTGCCTGAAGATGTGTTTTCAAAGTGCTTGGTGGAGACAAGATGCCATTCTTCAGACAAAGCCCAGGAAGAAACATCCTGTGCTATCTGCCTTGTAAGTAATAGTTGCATAAATGGCGATTAATCTGCATCCGAGTAAAACCTTAAGATATAGGTAATAGGTATCGTTAAGATTAAGCTTGACAAGAACAGTATCACGATTCATGATCTTGAATGGTGTAAATGTACTCCTCTGGAAGTATAAATCAGAATACAGGGCAGGATGCCCGTGTGAAGTAATTTGTTTCCTCTACTTAACATTTATGCTCCTTGCTGACAATTGCACTTGACAGGAAGAGTACAAGAGCATGGATAAAGTTGGAATGATAAAGAACTGTGGACATGTTTATCACGTTGACTGCATCAAGAAGTGGTTGTCAATGAAGAATATGTGCCCCATCTGCAAAGCACCTGCTGTTGCTGATGGTTCGAACAAGGAATGATTTGCTTTTACTTCCTATTTGATCTTGTTCACTTGATCTTGTACATAATAATTTGCAGACGGGATTTGATGACCATTTATAAAAATTTAATTTAAGCTCAGCCTTCGATAATTTGATCCACGTCAAGCACGATAAAATGCCAAGCCAAGCATTGAATCACAACTGTAAATAATTTGTCTGCTCATGTATAAAACCAAAATAGCTTTTCATTGACTTTGAAAAACTTTCAATGCAACTTTGTAGACATTATTTCTATAATAATCACAAGAAAGAGATATCAATCGTTTAATCAGAGAAGGCAACGAACAGAACTATCCTGACAAATGATGCAGGTTTGAGTTCTTTAATATTCGTTCATACAAGTATCCAGACTGACTCCAGACTCCTCCCCTAAACCTTTAAAGAGCAACAGCGTGAAGTGCTAACATTTTCTGATGGCATCAAAGACAGGAGGAGCTCGCAGCTCAACTCTCAAATGCTTCTCCAGCATAATACTGTTCGTGGACCTTCCTTTTGTAATCTGTGGCAATAGACAGCTCTTCAGTTCATCATGCTGATATAGAAGAACATGTAAACAGAAGCTCGAGCATAACATATTCATAGCAGTTTTGTTTTTTTATGCTTAAACAAAAGAAAATTATCTTAGACATGAAGATGGGATATCTGACCTTCCTTGTTACTCCAGAGTTCGGCAGCGTAGCTGTTAAAGGGACTATCCGGGTTGGGTTCTGCGTGAAGAACTAAATAGTTAGGCAAAACCAGAAATACGGACAAAGCTTAAACATGTACGCAGGTCCGAGCAGACCTCCCAATAGACTTTGAATCGATAAAAGAATGGTTCTGCAATCATAAGCTGAAGACCACTTGTCCTATGAAGACAAACAGAGAGGAGCTCGTTAGTTAAATGAGAGAAACATGTAAAAACAAGGCAACTAATTTCTATGTCGTGTGGATAAGGAGAGCTCGCTTCGACGGGACGGACTGGACTTCGGCAATATCAGCGGGTTCAAACATCCTCAAATAAATTGGTTTCACCTAATCTCAATATCATTTTAACATCTGCCATCTCCTGCATTCCTTTACCTGGAGAATATCAAGGCATATGTTCCCAAATTGATCAACATTTGGATGGAAGCACATCGTCTCAAATTTGATCTGGGGAGGTTTGAAAGGGTAATCTAGAGGAAAACGTAGAGAGAGCTTGTACGATAATCCCTCATAGGCAGTTCCCTCTCCACCCGCAATTGTACCAATCCATGCAAAAATGCTCTCGCCTTCAGGAAAAGCTGACACTCCAAGATCTCCTCCAATCATCTGCAGAAACAATGTAAGATAAGTCCAGACCATCATCAATTGACACGGTAAAAAACATAACTCGATTTTAATTTCTGCAATTGTGTGTGTATTATAAACCTCTTCTAACCCCACTCGAAGGGATTTCTTTCCACTATAGTCATCGCCAGAAACACGATGCAACAGTCCACCGTAAAGTGCAACAGTTCTAATTCAGTGGATAAAATCAAGACTGGTGACCAGATTGAACATTAAACATAAAAAGTTGATGTTTTTACAGGCAAGA
The DNA here is from genome assembly GCA_015708895.1 of Populus ilicifolia. Classification (NCBI taxonomy): domain Eukaryota; kingdom Viridiplantae; phylum Streptophyta; class Magnoliopsida; order Malpighiales; family Salicaceae; genus Populus; species Populus ilicifolia. The sequence goes on from SRLM01000025.1 coordinate 1,483,284, forward strand.
AATAGAAAAGGAAGGATTTTTACGTACCATGAGAGACATTAATTCCTTCTGTAACCTGAAAAACACAATAATCAAACAGAACCCATTAAGATCATTTCACTGCCGTAAAAAACAAAAACCCAAGAAACAAACTATCTGATACTAACAGGTTTAAAGCTTCTATCTTTCTATTAATTCAAAGAGACCCAGAAGAAGAAAATCAGAATTAACAAATGGGTTTTTCTTTTCTATTTTTTCCCCAAGATTCCTCAGGAAGCAAACAGAAAACTCAAGAAAGCGAGACCTCTGAGAAACGGAGGTGGTCTCGAATGTGTTAGAAGGAACAACAGGTTGCTTCGAAGGAGTTGCTGGTACATGCCGCCGATACTGCGTCGAGTTATCGACCGTCTCATTTGGCCTAACCTCCATGACGTATTCTTACAATAAGAAGAAAAATCAACCAAGTAGATTCTTGCAGTGATCAAAATCAAGGGTTGCTATGCAATCAACAAATTAATCATGCTCTGGTTTTTAACTTTCGATTCTCTTTCAGTATTGTTGCTGAGAATTAGTTGTACCGTGGTGGTGAAAGTGTTCGAATACTTTTTCTAAATGAAAGGGGCGTGAGAGTATATATAGCACACAGCCTGCCACGACATGCCCTGTTGAACAATACTTGTGTTTTAAATTCTAAACCATCCTAAGTATCTATCTAGCTGAATCTTTGAAATTCTTAACATAAAAAATCGAATTATAATCTATAATGCGTTTATATATTTTTTCCTATTAATTTTTTATTAAGCAAACCTTAAGAAAATATCGCCCAGTCTCAACTTTGCGTCCAAATTGTTTTTTTAAATTAATTTTATCATTAACTCTCAATCAAAGACTTCTATATAATCTTAAGGTTTCTCATCCATATTTTTATTTAAATTATAATTTAATATATAATAAATAACATTATTTTATAATTAAAACTTTTTCACAAGTGTTGTAGTATATTTTTTAATTAAAATAATACCATGGGGCCTTGGTTTTTGTCTCTCTTTCCACTGTTGAAAAAGAAAAGGTACTGCAGGATGTCCACAAATAAAATCATTTTTCGAACTCAAGCACAGCTAGAGCACTGCATTTAGCCAGGTGGCAACTTCCCTGTGCTGATAAATGCAAGGGATGGAGGAGTCTTCAAGGAAAACCACAAGTAAGGGGGCAGAGTCAAAGCAATTTTTTATCATTTCTTCTTTGAAAACGAATCTCCAATAAAAATAGGAAATAAAAACACATTTTATGCACAAATAAAGTTCGAATCAAGCTTCATTATGAATGAAGAAAGAAAATCATCAACTTTCAATGATGACAAGAGTGAGGGTTCAAAACAAAAAAAAAAAAAGAGGACTGAGGATTTGTGTGCACTCTGCCCCTGACCTTATAGGGCTTCTTTGTCACTGAGCCTCCAAATTTTGCTTATGGATTTCTAAGCTTCGAGCATTTCTTGTTATTGCAATGCATGGAAGCAGCATTCGACAGACTTTGGAGACATGCTCTGCTCATGAGACTGTCAACGAAATAATTTTTAACAGAGGCCATCTTTATCAAAAGCCCAAGCCCTGCCTGCACATCCTACAGTCATTCGCGTTTCGTTGCAGTCGGGCTATTTTAAAATAAATATTAAGAATATAAAGTTTCTTTTTAGCATTATTATTAAATTTTACCGAGGAGTTTAATTTTAAAATATATTAGCTTAACTCTTTTTTTAATTTAAATTTCAAATTAAATTGTATGAGACCCAATTAAAAAAATCATTTAATTTAATAGGTTTAAAAACAAATTAAATAACTAGTAAAAATAATAGCTTTAAAAAAACTTAGAAATAACAAAAAAACTATTACTGAAATGATGTCAGATTAAATCAATTTTAGCCATCCCATGATCTGGGTTATGAATTTCAATGAATTTAATAATTTTATTATTTTTTTGTAAATTATTCTTTATTTAATTTTTATGATAATATTATATACTTGTAAAATCAAACACAGATTCTAGAAAAGATGTTTATTTAAGATTGTGATAATCCTATAAAAAATTTAAAAAATAAATCATGAATTTTATTTCTTAATTAGTTCAATATTAAAAAAGAGTGAAATAAAAAAACTATTTAAAAAATATTAGATTTGATGAGTAAGCTCGTGAATCGATAAACATGAGCCAACACATCAAAACTGCAAATCAAGTTGTGGACTCTATTAGAATTAATAACTTGTTTTTTTAAACTATAGTTTATTTAATTGTATGATAAAAAAAATTAACTATCCCAAAATCGAGCATCAAACTAATATTAATTTTTTTAATAATTATGACAATCTTATAAAAAGCAAATAAATAAATAAATATAAGACTCAATTATCATCAAAGGACAAAATAAAAAAAATAATTCTTTAAAAAAAGTTAAAATCACTAAAATCATCATTAGGCTCATATATTTTTTTAAATTTAATAACATATCTGTTTCGAAACTATTTTTTTTAACTATATGATAAAAATAAAAATAAACAATTATATAATTTTTTCAATCAGAAAAAAAATACCTTACTAAACTTGTAAATATGGACAACCAGAGTTACTTTTTCAAAATTATAAATTGAGTTATTGACTCTATAAAATTTAACAATTTAATTTTTTTAAAATTAGTTTTTATTTAACTAAATTTTTGTAAAAGTAGACTTATTGCATGTGATTTTTTTTATATTACAATAAATATATAAAGAGAAAATAAAAATAAATCACCAACTTTAACAGACTAAATTTTAAAAAATTAATAACCAAAAAAAAAGAAGTCAAAATACAAAAATAAATAAATAAACAAACACATTATAATCCATAGTGATATTGGAAAAGCTAAACCTTGTAGCTCTATACTGAATACGCTTACACTATAAGACGCCTGGTTTGTTGAAAGGGTTCTATATAGCAACACGGGGAGAAAAATAATGTTTCAAAAAAGAAAAAATGAAGAAGCAACAAAACTAATGCCTTAAACCATCCATGCTTGTGCTGCTTTCAAGTTCCTATACTCTTTCTTTCAGGCCCAAGTAGGTTTCTATTTTCTCATGTACAAGAAATGAACACATGACACGTAAACAACAAGTGGAGCACAACAAATCCTGTATGCATCTGCTATCACTTTCTAAATGTGAAATCACGAGCACTGCCAAGGTTAATTTCATGCTGCTGAGAATGGATGGGGCCTGGCCCTGGAGGCAATTGGACCGGATTTGGATCTTGAGTTTCTATGACCCGGACTTGATCCCTAACATCAGGACTTCCATGGTGTACAGGCTCATTGAGTTCGTGATCGTGTACAGAATTTGCTTCAGGATCCCATTGATCATTGTTGTCATAATAAGAATGCCTTGGAGAATTCTGGAAACTATCAGGAGCAGTGCTGCCACGGAAGTTGTGCAATAGATGAACAGGCGACATGCCATGAGCGGGAGTTTGTGGTCTGCTTGACATTGGTGTGTGAGACTCAGAGTTCTTGCCATGTTTACTTTGCTTTTTGGCTGTATGGTGCCAGTTTTTGAGTGCTGCTGCCACTCGGTCGTTAAAAACGGTTGGTCTCATGCTAGAACCCATCTGTGAGATCACAGGAAACAATGTCATTCACAAGATAACAAAATGTCTTGCTGCTATGAAAACTTTTTAAGGCATTTGAATCTCAATACTAACCTGCGTCACTAAAGCATAAAGAGGCAGAGTCACATAACTGCATACTATCTGTATGACGACCCTGAAAAGTTCCAATGTGCATTTTGTCAGCAATGCTTAAAAATTTTGAGCTAAAAATCTTAATTATGCAGAAGTCTTTAACTAGGTTAATATTTTCATGTTTTTCAATATGCTAATGAAACTCACCCCAATGTGATCCTGATGACAATAGCCTCGGTGTGAGCATGGTAGCAGGAGTTTATTGTGAATTCATACTGAAAGATAGGGAAACTTAGTTAGGGCCTATTCTTCTTCTTCAAGGGAAATATAAGATCATTCTTTGGAAGTGAGAAAAAAAATCCCAATTCATGTTAAAAAAACACGGTAGAATTGCTTACCACACTCCATATGAAAAAAGCAATCTGAAATGCGTTCTGCAATGAAGAAGGTTACAAAGACAACAAGTAAGCATGGGCGGGTATAGTACTAAAATGTTCAGATAAAAGTAAAGGTATATGGATGTGTTGGAGTACCTGAAAGAGAACCAAGTGAATGAGAAAGAGAAGGAATCGTGGGCGTCCAAACCAGAAAAGGTCATCGCCCGGTATAACCACGAGAGCACCCTTAACCACATCTCCTCTCTCTTGAATCCTTAGCCCCATTTGAGTTATGATCACTTGTAGCTTAGCTCCTATCAGTAAAATTATCTGCAAAATTCCCAATTAAATGTTATGATGACTTCCTCATGCTCACAGAACTCACAAGAGCAGGAAATTTAATCAATTTAGAAGGCAAAACCAAGGGTTTTGTAAGACATTTGTACTCACAATTAAAGGGATAAATGGTAGCCAAAAATGAGAGTTCCATCCTGTCACGAATAAGGAAAAGATTCTTATCCCTTCAAACATATAACTTTAGTATCTTGTATTTTCTGGGAATCATATCGCAATATTATGCTTACCATGTGTATTAGTCAACAGGAACAACACTGCAATGAACCATATTATCGGACTGCATACACAAAGCAAGGTTATTGTTCTGAAATAAACAATCAAAAAGGGTAATTTAGGGCTCAAATGATTGCGAGAACACACCTGATCCCCACCACAACTTTAAAATCCTCATCAAGTGATCTGCTGATGTACTTTTGGAAGTTAAATCTTGTTTCACTACCAGGGGCCAAATGTGCCTGTAGAAAATAACAGAACACTGTAACTCGAATAACGAGAATTCCTTGTCAGGGGGAAAAGGATTCAAGTATAAGTGTATATTCTCAACGCACCATGATAAATCCATGCCTCAGTGTCATATAATCAACCTTGGTAACCGATCCAAGAAACTGTCTGAAGAAACACACCTGATATTGGGGCAACAAAAAAAGAACAATGAGTTTCATATCAAAAATAAACTCCAAGTCCTGAAAATATGAGGTTGCAATGAATTGCCATGCTAATTCCATCATTTCTATAGCGAAACCATGAATACCGTATCTTAAGTTCAGCACAGATTTTGCAGGATGTTTCAGTGATTTTATCTTCATGGCCCACATTTTCATTTCATAATGGCAAATTCCTCTAGAAAAAACCGCATTCAATACTTACAATCCAAAGGAGAATGGATGACTTGCTCCATAGTTGCAGATGCCTCCTTCCAAATGATGTCTCTCTTGCAAACCTAAACCTCTCTGGATCTGCAAGCCATGAAGACATTTAAGTAATACTTAGTATAAGATGACTAAAATAGAAATGGTTGCCACTGACTAGTTTACTAAAGTCACTTCCATCCTTCTATGTGTAATTTTGCATCTTTGGTGAAATTTTAGGCAACAAATTATGAATGGATAATTGATCATTAAGCTAAGCTTTGGACTAAACACATACCATTATGGTATTGGTACTCAAGGGTTTTTGTTTCATCCTCCCATGCCTTCCACTTTCTCATCTGCATTTCAAGGAGTATTGAAGAGATCGATCCATCAGAAAAGGGGAAACAAACAAGCATTTGAGAAAAAAGAAAGTATACAAATGGTAGTACTGCAGCACCTTGGTTCTTCCTAAGAAATAGGTAATTATGCAATAGAGCACGTGAACAACTGCTAGTACGAAAATGAAAATATGGAGCTGGTGGATACCATATGATGATACAAGGGCAACTTTTCCCTGAAACATATGCAAAGATCAATGCTAAAAATCAGCTTCTCAAAAGCATCGAGCTCAGCAGAACATATTATGGACCTACTTTTACCAATCCTAGCACGTTTTTCATAAGTTGAAATTGGTATTCAAAGATTATACTGATTTTATTCTTACCTTTTCAGCACATTTGTCATATTTTGATGCTAAAACACGTCTATGACTTTCACCGGAGCCCAGGAACTGAAGAAGCCTTCGACGAGAGGAGTCAGAATCATCAGACTCTGATACTTTTTCTTTCTCCTGGTTCTTACTGCAAGGATGCCAGGTGGCTGCTATATCCTCCGGAATGCAAATATCAGAGATTGGTCCTTGCAATATTGTTAGGAGCAAGGATATGAATCCCATAAGCATGAGCTCTGCAATTTTATTATTTTTATTTTTTTCAAAAAAGTAAGAACAGAAAGGATTAGTTAACTTGGTTTCTGATCAAAATACGTGATTCACTTCAAAACTGGCAAGAACTTATCAAACTAAAAAACGGGTTACCTGCTTTAACTTTTTCAAGTGCTTCAACTAAAGCTGTCTTGTGTTTTTTCTTCAACCACTGTAAAGAAGTGCAAAAAAAAAAACGTCAGGTCTAATCAACATAAGTAGCCGTTCAAATATTCAACTCTTTCAATTTTGAGGGCTGGCAGCAGTTTAATTCGATTGTCAGAACTGGTATCACTTACTTTTCATGAAAATAAACCCAAAAAAAAAAAACCTTCAAAACATGCTTGCCTGCTTTCAAGACTAATCAAGCTTAAAATTACCCAGCGTGGTGCAAGTCATCTACCTAGCTAAATCATTTAATAAAGGCAAGAAAATACCTTTTCTACGACATGAATTAGATGCTCGATGACGATTGAAATGGCAACCAAAACAAAGCAGACCACAGCAACAGCCCATGTAGGTGTCTGCTCAAGAGACTGTGCTTTGCCTTCTGAAGCCATCCTGGTATATAGTAGTAGCTTCGACTAGTGAAAACAACAGAACCCTCCCTTCGAAGATTCACCAAGAATTGTTAAACAAGAAACAGAGCAGAGAAGAGTGGCCAGAGATTGATGCTACAAGGCTTAATCAACAAATTCAGCACAAAATTAGGCAGAGCTCGGTTGCTTTTCTCTGCACGGAATTTCTTTCTTCTTGTGTATTTATAGAAAAGAAATACTTGGCTTCTTCGTTTTACAAGTCTTGCACGGGCATATATTACATATGTAGCTACGTTCTTCAAAAGCCAAGACCCAAAACTTTGACTATTTCAATCAGATTAAAATCATTGACGGAGAAAGAACAAAACAATGCAAACAAAAGAACGCGCAGCACAACTTCAGGGTTACTCAAAAAAAAAAAATGGCGCAGCGCAGGAAATAAAAGCAAAACAAAATAAATAAACAAGTCGATAAGGAAATTTCTCCTGTGATAAAATAAAATAAGAATGAATCATAATTTGCAGGCTCAGTTACCATAGTACCGGTAATTGCTTGGCTACCAGTAACCGGTCACAACTCCTGCCGCCCATTGAATTCTCGTTTTGTTTGGAAAAAATTTAAATTAATATTTTTTAAATATTTTTATTATTATTTTAATATATTGATGTTAAAAAATTAAAAAAATATACATTTTTAATATAATTTCAAATAAAAAACACTTTACACCACAATATAAAAATTCACATGTATTCTATTTATTTTGAATGATTTTAAGTTCACCAGATTTATTAAGATTTTAATATCAATAATAATAGATAAATAAGCACTCCCCTCAACATTCATGAAGTGTTTGGAAATGTGATAATAGTTATTTTTTAATGTATTTTTACTTGAAAATATATCAAAATAATTTATTATTATTTTTTAAAAAAATTATTTTGAACATCAAAATATTCAAATGATTTAAAAACACTAAAAATTATTAATTTAAACAAAAAAATAATTTTTTTAAAAAAATTAAAACACAAAAATAAACAAGCTCTTAATAGAGCAATGTTATTAAATTTTATCTAACTTATAAGATCAACTTATAATTTTTTTGAGATATATTTCATTAAAAAAAGAGAGAGAAAATTGACTCAATATGACCCATTAAAAACCAAGGTTAATCCACCACATGGTTAAAACTCATTAGTTTTTTTAAAAACAAAAAAAATCTAAATTAACTTGTATTAAACCTTCCAAACCCAAGTTTTATATCATATTAACCCCAAATCAAGTGTAATAATCATGTAGTAAAAAAACAAAAAAGTTTAATAAAAAAAACGATTGACCCGGAATTAGTACTTGTGATTTCTGTGCAATTATCATTTTTTTTTATTAATTGGCCGGCGTTACTTCTTTAGTTGTTGCTGCTGTTGACACTATTTTGAAAGATATAATGATCTTTTTGGAGAAAAGGCTGCATCGATTAAAAATTTACTATGTATATGCGTTAGTTACCTTCTAAGGAGAGCAGTCTATTATATAATGCGCAGAGAGGAAGGATGGCGGTAGCACTTTAAAGTTGAAGAACACGTCACACGGCAGAAATCATTAACACACAAAAAAAATATGAAATATATATATATATATAGACCATGGATTTAAAATAATTATTAAACACAAAAATGTCCACGAGAATTATAGATTGCAGACTAGAATATAACTTCTTTTATTTATTTAGGAAGAGTATTATACATAATAATTATTAAACTTCAGGGACCATTTCAAACTTCACTAATTGACTGGATAAAGCTCTTGTGACTTCACTAGATGGATTAAGTTGAAAACTAGGGGTGTGTGTGTGTGTGTTCATTTACGGTAAGAATTTCCCTAGCACCTCTCCAACACGCACTAATTAATGTTCATCACGACCCTGGTGAAATGGAGGAAGAACTGTCCCTGTGAAGAACGAAAAAGAATGCTCATAAATCATTTATTATTTATTACTATAATGGTATAAAAGCGACGGAGATGATCGGGAGCATAGGAAGCACATGTTCACGTATGCTTGTTTTAAAAATATAGAAATTCATTAAAGAAGATAAATTTATTTTATCTCTTTTATATTATTATTTTTATTACAAGACACTGGCGAACAGAAAATACAACTGCCTTTGCTTGATAATAGAAATTTGACCGGAATATCATGCCTGGTCATAAAACTCTGTGTCGTGAACGCATATCTAGCCAGTTTGTGTCAGCAGCGTAACTATATTGAGCTCATAGGATTAACATTACTACAATATTTCTTAATCTTATGAGATTTTATGCAAGAATCTCTTCAAGGAATGAATCTTTATTAGCTGTTTGGCAGTGTATTTAAAAAGTATTTCTGAAAAAATTTAATTTTTTTTATTTTAAATTAATATATTTTTTATGTTTTTAAATTATTTTGATACGGTGATATCAAAAATAATTTTTAAAAATAAAAAAATATTATAAATATATTTTTTACATAAAAAGACAGTGTAAAAAATAATCAAAATCACACTTTAAAGGATATATACCGTTAAAATATCATATTCCCCAGCTCGAACTCCAGGTTCTAGCTAGCTAAGAAGAACAGCTGACTTTGTTTTGCTATATATCTTGCTAATATACTATTATTATAATAAGATCGTATCTAACAACTGACAAAGTCATAAGCGACCGGTGGATACCTGTCTCTGTTCTAATCGATCATCAGCTTAATTTAAAAAGCCAAGACACAGTTAGCATGCTGAAAATACTCCACTGTTCTGATCCAGAATTTATGAATATTTTTTACTTTTGCCGTTAGCCAGGAACCAATGGGGGAAATTCTACCACTTCTAGATGACAACTATTACGAGGATAGATACAAAATTTAGACATCCTTGTCCGAATTCTTTAGCAAGTCCTCCCATTGAATTTAAAATGTTTTGGAGGACCAATTGGCTTCTCAATTTGACTGCAAGGAGTCGAGAAATGTCCAGCAAGTCCGGCTCGTATTGCAGTGGAAATTTACAAGCAGACTTGTTTTGGTGACTGGGTCTCTCCCAATTGGCTTCCCAATATGATATTTTTTAACTCATTATGGTTGAGAACCGTAATATTTATTAAATGTTACATTTCTGAAGGATAACAATATTTAACTGATGTCACAGCTAAGAATCACCATAAAATTACATCAATTAAATCAGAATTCGTTGTCCTTGGAAATTTGTCTGCCATGTCCCTTCATATACATCTCCACCCAGGCTTAATGGTCTGGCGATACTCTCCGGAGCATATATTTTGCCTCAAAAGAAAAGCATACAAGGGAGCATGGTACTGAGGTATTCAAGAACTGCCCACATCTTTGCAATCGAGGTTCAGGGGGCAGGCCACTTCAGGCATCATCTAGGCGAGATAGACAAGGAAAATCTTAAAATGGGCTCGAGGAAGGCTTTGAGAATTTTCATCGCCGCTGGAGCTATGGAAATAATGGCGAGAAGGACTTGGAAGAGTCCTTGGACACAGTCACAATACCTCAAGTTAAAGTATACGGAAGTTAGTTGTCGTGCTTGGAAGCGGAAAGTTTACTAAATATTGTTTCTTAAGAATATGATAGTTATTTTATTGTGTTTGGAAATAATAATATTTAGTGAAAATTGTACTAGTGACAAGATGAAAATATATTATTTTACTAATATTATTTAAAATAAATATTTTTAGTTACCATGATAATTTTTTTTAAAAAAAAACAACATAAGAGCCAGAAGACCTATGTTTAAATGCCTGAAAGAGAAACTTTCAATGGTTTAATATCACAACAGGCGTTGCCGCAATTTGTGGTCTGTGATGTCTTTCTGATGTAAATATGTCGTGTCGTTCATCGTCGGCAATGTTTTGTTATTAAAAAGGGGTAAAGCCCCCAAAACATCCGTCAATTCTCAATGAATCCCAAAGGGAATTTTCTCTCTTTTTTTTCAACTGGGCCATCACTCTGTCATGATCCTCCTCAATTTACAGTCATTTCACAAACTTAGGTCTGATTAATCATTGAGGTGATTGCCCGTCGCCAAGATTAGTCGTGTACAGTTTACACGTTGTCATCTCTTCGGTAAGCAGTTTTACTGTGACAGCAACAATTATAGCAGGTGAAAACTCAACGTATGAGAGTGTTTTTTTCAGCATGAAATTTACATGTGCTGATATTGTCTAGTGCAAAACAAAAATAAAAAAATCGGTTTAATTAAAAAATTTTAATTGTTAGATGAAATTTAATATATAATTTATATTACTTTTTAATACTAGTAAAATTAAATAGATTTTCTAGCCAAAAGAAAAGGAGAGAAAGAGCAGGTGATTGAGCTGGCCAATTTATCATGTAACCAAATTGAGATAAATGTTTATTTAGCTCATGTAATATCTATAGATGGTTACCGACATTGTTGAATAATTGAATATAGCTCCGAGTGCTGTGCGAGTGAACTCAAGAACTCCCAGGTCTTATAACATCACGTAGCTTGTCATTTTAACTCAATAACTGTATTTAGATTTTAGATTTATTTTTTAAAAAATTATTAAAAATTTATATGATTATTAATTTTAAAATCCGTAAAATTAATCAAATTAAATATAAACTGAACTCCTGTATTAGTATAAAAAAAAAAGACCCTGTCATACACACTTGTATGACATTCCCGATCCCACCCACACTTTCTCCCGTGGTCGTAGAATTCAAAGCTAGCTAGGTTGGCTGGGTTGTTATGGGGGGACTTTAGGGACCATGATGACCCGTGACTGCCCTTGTAACCCCGGGAACGTGGATGCTACGGGTGACCCTGGAAAAGGGGTGCTGGGTCTTGGCAGGAGAGTCTATCGTGTGCTTATTCGTTCAGAGACAATGGACTCGGTCAATGTTTGCCAGCTAGGTTCAATGGATTCTCTTCTGCTGGGATCCATCTCTCCCCTGATTGTCAAATAAATAAATAAGAAATTCTGAATACACAACGAGTTTTGCTAACAAGAGCACTTGTTAAGTAGTATTTGTCCTAACTAACGACTAATGTACTCTTTGTCCTGATTAAGTAGCATCAGTCGATGATTAATATACTCTTTGTCCTGATTCCTTTAGCAGAGAATAATTAAGGCAGTGTTTGATTACAATCTTGACCTGACATAGACAAATAGTGGTAAAAAAAAAAAAAGCTGTCCTGATTTCTATGACAACGAATAATTAAGGTAATGTTAACACATAGATAATAGGTAGAATTATGTTTGGTTGAAAAGAAATGGATATAAAATAAATATATTTATAGAATAATTTTTAAATAGATTTATATATTTTTAAAATAAAAAACATATAAAAACATGTTATTTTTTTACATGTATTTGTTTTAAAAACTCTCTGAAAAATATTCTTTAAATTTTTTTATTTTTAATATCAACACATTAAAATCATAAAAATACATTAATAAAACCATCAATCTTATATTTTTTGAAAAATAATCAGAAACGTGTTCTTTATTGTCACGCTTTCCTCTCTTCGACACCAAATCAGAAATCAAACACGTTGAGTGAGTTCTTTAACAGGGCAACCGCTACAAGCTTCCACATACAATTCAAAGGAATTAATTACCATGGTGATTAAAGCGAGGGTGACTTTTCTGGAGAATAAACAGAGATGTAAATTTTAAGCAGCCAAGGGTGACTTTACCGCGATCAATCAAGATCAAGATCGGCGGCGTTGTACTCTGTGCCCGTGTCATCAAGGGAGTGAGACCCCGGTCTCTGCATTCACATGCTAATCGACTCCCTTTTCAAAGGAAATTACATGAATTTAGATATTTCTGGGCATTTTTTCCCCCTACAATTCAAGTTATTTTCACCCCTTTTTATTTATCTGTGTTAGATTTGATTTCAAATAAACCGTCTACATTCATTCAAATTGATGTATTTATATAAAAATAATTATCCTAACATCTTTTTTTCAATTTAAATTCAAACTGATAATGTAAAAAATAAAACTTCTTGTCATCTTGATCTCAAACCAAAACTTTCTCGAGGCATGTGCAGATCGAATGCTTTTTAGCTCACCATCCCAGAACACAGTGACAGTGGGTTTAAAGCAAGGGATGATTAATGTATATGATTTATCCATGATTACTGACTTAATATTTTAATTAAAAAAACTCTTATGTTGGTGCTAATTCTCGGATTTTACCATATCTATTTTTTTATGACATAATTAAATAGAGCAATTTGTTCGGTGGTTTCAATTCGACAAAATTACTGTCTCTCTGGGGGGTGGGGGTACAAAAAGACAGAGAACACCCGTTAACAATCTGCTAGCTACGTTACAATGTCTGATGCAGGACAGGGTGAACAAGCAAGGCAGTTAAAGGAGTAGATTGTTCTGATAACAACTATACAAGAAATCAGACTATAAAGCACACATCGAATCACTGATTTTCCTATGAACTTGGTTGAAAAACATGGCTCTTGTCATTTTATATATGTTTTGTTCTTGATTTGTTTATTCTGAATCAACTTTTTAACTATAAACAAGTTGACGATTACATGATATCAAGGAAGAAATTGCGGTGCTCCAAGGAAATAGCCAAAAGAAGGGTAGTTCTTGCCATCATGTATTATTATATACTAAAATAGGATGTTCTTATCATATGATATGACCTAAAAATTTGCAACGTCTCCGTGCCTGCCTAGGGCTGATAATGCTGACCAAGTCTGCTTCCACGTAAAATATATCACCTACAAATTATTCCGATCGAATATGTGTTTATTTATTTATTTATTTATTGAAAGAGATGAATTTTTATTTTATTTTATTAATGGCCATTTGAATTGCGATTATTCAAAGCGACAACGAATGGTCATCTCACTGCTTGTTGGATTTCTTTTTGTGCCCAGCAAATTAAGAAGCCCAAGGGTTTAATATACAATTTAATCTATATAAATGCAATTAGTTTATGAAAGTCATTGCACAGCATAGGTTAAGGACAAGAACCTCTTCATATATAATTACGTCAGAGCAGATGCCTACCCACCACCACCTAAATTGGTGGTTGTTTTTCCGATTAACATTGGAGTGAGCATCTCACTGGCGATTCTATAATATTTTTTTTATTTCATGGGTTGCAACGCTCCACTGGTGCCAAGGGAGCAGTAAAGCTGGCTGGACTAATAATATACTGGAGAAAATAAACAAAAAAAAAACTATACAGAATAATGAACAAAAAATAAACCAACGACTCGATGTATAGTGATGCAGAATAATGAACAAAAACATTAAAGCAGAAAAAAATAAATTTCTAGAGAAAAAACTAAGAATTAAAAGCAAAAAAAAAAAAGGATAAGGATTGAAAAAATAACTATACAGTATGAAAGAGAAAAATGAGGATTGAAAAATATACAATTATACAGTTTCTTTAATTAATCATCAAAACTCTATAATATTTTTAAAAATAAGATATAAATATTAAAAATCTAATTAGAACAAGTGATTAGGCTTATAACCCACTAAATAAAATACTCAACAACAATTAAATTGAATCCAACAAATAAAATCTAATTAATAAACCATAATTATAAATTTATATAAATTAAACTAAAATATAAATTGAAGATAAACTATTCTTCATTATTTATTATTATATAAGTGTATAGATAATATTTCATATTCGGTGTCCGCACCACTTGCCACGCCAAATAAAACTCTAGAAACTTGAACAGTCCTATCTTTAAAGCACGAGCAAAGAGATTTTGATAGATTCAGCTGATAAAGATGCTCTGCCATGCCACCATCCTCACCTTCTCCAAGCACAAGCAAGCATCACTTAGCTGAAAGCTAAACGAACAGAGATCGACTCGCTTAGACTGGGCCCATGATCCATTTGTCCATCAGTTTTCTTTCGGCAAAAAAAGCCTGCTCTCATTTTAGAATAGACCGTGGCCAGGCCCACCTCAACAATATGCATCGTCGATAGATATTGATAAATGCTAATTTCTTGAGAGATTTTCTTTCTTTCTTTCATTGAAGTAAAATCCTCGTAAATATTATGAAGTGGATGGCATATTTTAGGTGAAATAAAAAGTTGGGTTTAATTTTGATAAAAACAAGATTGAAGAAATATCCAAGAAAAATCATTAAAAATACCCACAATGATGGTTAATTTCTCTCCATCTCAAAAGGCCTTTTCCTTTGGCCACCCTAATGTTGATCCCATCATGGATCGGTTTCTCACCGGAAACCCTGCTCCTCCAGGTTCCGACCGCACCCACTCATCGAAATGCTACTGTTTGTGAGCATAATATGCAGTAAATTGTGATTCTTAATCAACTAGAGGCCGGAAAAAGATATGGAGAAAGTACCTAGGCAAATAAGGAAAAGCAATAGAAGCCAATGTTGTTGGGAAGCTCCCATTGAAGAGCTTTTTGGCATAGACCACCCCTTTCTTGCCCTTTTTAGCAGCAAATGGTACTAGACAAGCTGGAAGATTTTGGGAACAAACTTGAGATTGATACTGCTTCCACTACTCCTCATCATCCCAACAATTTTAGTTATGCATATGGGATTTTGCTGAGCCATCATTTTCCTCCATGAAAGAAATTATAAGCTAGAGGTTCGAGAAAGGAGGAATTCCCAACTGAACATTCCAATTCTTTCAAGGCCTCCGCCCTTGTTTTCCCCTTTCATCGTTGACTAATGTCTCATTAGCATTTCTATGCGGATTCATGCATTGCAAACGACTTGTTACTCATTTTAGAAGTTTGCTAATCCTAGCTAATTGATGTGATATACTTGAAAAGAAAATTAAGTATGAAATACAGCTCGTGTCATTTCAAGATCCAGAAAACTTGTGAATATAATGATAGCTTAGTGGGTGTTTTAAACCTGCATAACGTGAAAGGGCAGAAAGTAAAAGAAAGATACTGGTGTGAACTTTGAAATCAAAGGTAAATCCATCCGTGTACAGGGAAAAAAAATAACACTCTGAGAGGACTGTGAAAGGTGACCTTGAAACTTCCAAGACGCACCCAATAAACTGAAAAACAACTGAAGTGTCCCTGACACTGAAAAATAACTCAAGCAGGAGATTTTTGAAAGATCATCGGGACTCCAGCTAGTAAAGTTGTTCTCTCTTGTCCTGCCACCATCTCCACCTGTAAAGAAGGAAACCAAAGATGACTTAGCTGTGGAAATCTTTACTGGCCGATCTTGCCCCGGCCCCATCATTACCGGCCTAATTGTAGCCTCGAGATAGAGCAGGCCCCATGAAGTAACAGATATCTTTTCGTAATGAATATTTGATGCATAATTAAGAGAGAAAAATCACAAAAAGATCTAGTGATTAAAGTAAACACCTACGTTTTATCAAATCATCATCAGTTCCAAAGTAATAAATCAGTCAAAATGAGTTCTTTTCTCTTTTATCCTTTTCCTTTCGTACATGATTTTGAGAAGTGAAGATTCCAACCTGAGCACTTAAATTTTCAAAAACCCAACCTTGATTAAGTTAGTGAGTGTCTGTTATATGAGGTTTTCTGTGATGAGGAGTCTCGATTAATACATCTTAAATGAATATAAAAGCATGGTTTGATTTTCACTTACCAGTAATAATCCCATCTGGGTCGGACTTTGGTCATCCGATTTTCACCATAGGGGTAATCAGTTTCAGCCCTTCTTGTATTCTGGAAAGCACAACATCCTGTCGAATAAATTCCAATCAGAAGCACAACCATCACAATATTAAGAACTGAAAGCTTGTGCCAATCCCTTCTAACATCTTCAAGAACTCCAGCTTTGCACGAATCACACTCGTAGCACAGTAAAGTTGGGGCATTGTTCCATCTATAGCAATCTGGGTCTTGGGGCACCGCTGTTGCCATGTTGTAGTTACATGAAGTCGGTGGCTTACAACATCCAGACTGCACCAAAAATCGTAGACATTAAAAAATCAAGAAAAACAGCCACAACGCCACAAAATTCAAGAGCGAACAAGATTGATGAGATTAAAGATTATACCTGTATGGGAGACATGTCTTTCTCTAGATAATCAAGAGGGGTCCAAGAGGCAAGCTTAGCACAAGTCTTGGAACCCAATATGCAACTCCTAATTGTTCTCCAATAATCAGGATCTTTAATTCTATTTCTTAACCATGGAGAATAATCTTCCAGTCTATACTCCTTGTAAACCCTACCGGGCACTTCCACACCGCCGCCTTGGCTAGTGACAACAAAGCCAAATATAGTCAAACCCATTAAGGTTGCAATAAGGAGTAACATGACTACCAAGTAGACCCAGAGTGCCCAGGCTACATGAAAACATGCACCAATGAAGCCGGCCAGTGAGACTATAAGCACGACGAAGCCAACAACAAGGAGTGGGGTTTGGAGGAAACCTTCACAGGTTGTGCTACTCTTTGCCATCCATAAACCTCCACCAATTATTGGTATGGATGCTAAGAGAGTGAAAAGATTCAAGAAACCAATTACTGTGTTGCTAAACCTATACATCTCCTTGGCTTAATTAAAATCTCTAAATGTTAACACTTAGACCACAGTACTAAACCCGAACCTCTCTCTCCCTCTTTTGCTACATTAATTTCTAATAGTGTTCTCTGTCCTTAGCATGATGCTTCTTTTCTTGTTATATATATGGTGTCTTCTTCGGCCTTTCTTTTTCACTTTTAACGGGTGGCATTGCTTTTCTTTATTTTGTGTTCCTGCAAGATTCAAGAATTCAAAATGTTTATAACCTTTGCTCTATTTGCTTTTTTGCGTATTAGGGTATTCAAGAAAACTTTATGCGATGTACGTGGAAGGAGTTAATTATACTTCTTAGTCTGCAAGTAACTTTGTGGAGCGTTTAGATTGACTGATCTGCCCTGGAAGCACACTGTATTGAGATTCCTAATCCAGACTTAAGTTCCAATTTGCGAGGACTTGGTTTAGGAATAAAATCGGGCAGGCGATGCCAAACACAACCCACAATTCTTATAGCATACTTGAGAAGGAGAAATTATATTCATTTCAATTTTCAATTTTCAATTTTTTTGTCAAATATTATTCATGATTTAAATGATAGGAATACCTCATGGCGTGCCCATACCAGGTGAGAATAATTTGAAAAGTTTAAAATTATGGGGTTCCTAGCATACATGCATGAATAAGTAGACAATTTTTAACCAACGCAGAAATTACGATGTCTTCCCACCTTTCTTTATTAATGAAAAGGTATGTATGGTTTCTCTCCATTGTTTTTTTACACTAAAACCTATTCCAGAGTTAACCCGTCTCAAATTCCGAATCGAGTTCATATGGTGAATCAAGTATATTGAGATTATACCGATCAATATTATTTTAATAGAAAAAACCAGTTCAGAGTAAAACCTAACCCGAGTTAGGTTTTAAATCGATGAGTTGTTGGCTTGCGGGCTACTTTTTATTACTTTGTTTTTACATGTACGAATTTGACATGCGATGTTTGTTCACAGCAAGCAAGAATTCTCTTTTCTATTGCCAAATATTCTCTGAGAATATGGTAAAGGCATCAATCCGTAATGCAATTGACCAAGGCAAGCAAAGAATAGCAGGTATTTAGGTAATTGCAAGCTTGTGGAACAGTGAGATGCTTTCAGGGCTTGTACCCTCTTTTTAGCTTTCTTTTGAAGCATGGCCAGAACCAGAATTATCTCCGGTCGAGGGGGATCACAGAATAAAATGATGCTTCTTCCTTATCTCCACCCATCTTTGTTTTAGTGCCTTTCTTATTCACTTTACAGCTCCACTGAACAATCTAATTTCTTAATGGTAAAGAATTCCCACCAAGTTTCATGTCCATTGCTCAATAATATGACAAAAAACAAGGAGGAAATTGTTGCATCAGATGCATAAATGCTAACTAATTGAAAAGACTAGAAGACTTTTAATGTTCATTCTTTATTCTTAGCCGAGCAGCGGGAAGACAATGAGGCTAAAAAGATTTCGAATTTTTGTCATTTATACTTTTAATTTATTTAATCAAATAATGATTTGAAAAGAAAAATAAAAACACTCTATACGCAGCTAGTAACCTTCAGGATTAAACAACAGCAAGTCTTCTAGGACTAAAATGCTGGCATGGGTTCGTTTTTCAGAAATTGCCTAAATAGCAATAAAGCAAGTCGAGGCTGAGTTAAAGGCACCTCATGCCCTGCTCCCCTCACTGTTACATAGGTCAAGCCCTTGTAAACTTGGCTCCAGCCACCAACCTGAACAGACCAAGCATGAAAAAGAAGCGCAAATCAATACCAACAGAAAATTCTTCGTGCTTAGAGAAAATCAGAGAAAGGAAATCTATATACTCTACGCAAAAACCATCACTTCAGCATTTGTAGTTGACTAACCTGATGATGGTCGTCGTGCCAAGCATACCAGCTTATGTTGGTTTGTAGCCGTAGAGCATTAATGGAGTATCTGGTTGCAGTTAGTGGCAAAATCGCATCTGTATCACCACTGTTGATAGAATAAATATCGATTACCCTTTGAGAAAATATGATTTCCCTGTTATTGATTTTATGCAAATTATCAGAATGGATGACTTGTAACTAAATCTTTTTCAGCGTGAGCTTACCTGAAAACCCATATTCTAATACCAGCTGCTATAAGTTCTTTGAAGATTGGCAACATGGATTTAGGAGAATCACTCCAGTTTCTCCTAACAATAGAGCTGCAAGTGGCCCAAGGATGAGGAATCCTGGTAATATTGGCATGAAGAGCCCTTTGCACCTCTGGGCGGTTCATGTATCTTTTCGTGTACGTCACCAGACACTCGTCATTTCCTCTGAATTTCCATGGCTAAAACCCAACAAATGAAAGCTACCAACTCGTTAGGACAACCAAATTATTTTCACAAGTTCCGCAATTAATCAGCGGAAAGTGTGGAATAAGAAAAAGAACAGGGATTTTGAGTGATCCAAGAAAATAATATACCAGTGAATGGTTTAGATAGTCTCCAAGAGTAGTGATTTTATTGCAGGGAGAGCTGTAAATGCTATAAGGATTTATATCTCCAAACTCTGAATATGCCCTATTTAAAGCACTGTTGCATTCACTTTTTGGGAACAAGAAAGTACTATTTGGGCAGAACTTCTTTAGATCTTTATAAGTAGAATCGGATATCAATCCATGGTTCCACCAGAACTCGTGTGTGCCAACGTTATCGTGATAATCATCTATAAGAGGATTGCCCAACTGCAAAAAAAGGAAAAAAGAAAAAAACATTAATTAAGATTGCATGTCAAGATATTTTTGGACCAATTTTAGTGTAGTTCAGGGCAAGATTGACACACCAAGAAACCTGTGAAATTAATGACAGGATTCTTGACTCCCTTATTTCTCCGGACTATAATTCGTGACAGCTCAGGGATGTAATGACCTGAATTTGCATGGATTAACGAAATATTAATTAATGCGATCAAGTTATTAGTCAAACGTTAGTTGGAGATGAGCAATTAATTAATTAACCACCTGCGTAGCTTTCTCCAGCAATGTAAAAAGGCCTGTGCTTGTATTGAGGGAACCTCTCAAACCAGTTAACCAGAAAAGTGTAAGCATCTTTGGCTGCACTTTCAGATTTCAGCAATAATCGCCTAGTTAGGGACTGGGAAGGACAGGCTAACAAACTTGTTGACAAATTATAGCAAAATTATCTATTCTATACTTTTACGAGTACCTGTCCTCTTGTCACCAACCGTGTATGTATCTGATGAAGTATTTGAATAAGAAAATCCCACACCAGCAGGTGAATCAAGAAACAGCAAATTTGCCACTGCAAAAACCAAAACTCTCTGATATTTTATTTATTTCTTGCAACACTCAAAATGTCACAGCACTTGCACCAATGCACATGAAACTTGAACAGGGGAGAACAGGCAATTTAATAGAGACACCCGCCATTGTTCAAGGTCCCATCTAGATATAAATGAGGCCTTGATGACTGGTTATTGTAATAAAAAAACAATAAACTGCTAAGATCACACATTAAGCGATTAACCTCAGAGATTATTACATGATCATCTCGACCATGTTTACCTTTATTCCAAGCATATGGATTCAAATGCAGGGTCTTGCCATCAGGTCGGACCCTGAATGGACCGACCTCCTCTGAAGCTCCATAGGCCACAGATGAGCAGCCAGGCCCACCATTGAGCCATAGAATTAATGGCTTTGACTTGGGCTTGACAATCTTGGGGACCTCAATCAACCAATAAAAGAGAGCCCGTCCTGCCAACGGGTCCACAGTAATGTAGCCAGAGAATTGAGAGAAGCTCACGTTTGGTGGCTGCCCTTGTAGCTTGATAATCTTATCCCTCCTCTGCTCTTCAAGGTGACCGTGATTGGTGGCCGCAATAGTAGAAAGCAGGAGTGTAGCAAGATTTAAGACGTAGAGGAGAGAGCGAGAAGAGGTCCTAATGTGCATTGCCATAAGTGAAAAATCAGGCTTTGCTTGTCTGTCTTGAATGCGGGTTTCGGGGTCTTTAAAGGGTGTTTAAATTAGTTGTTAGCTCGTTAACAATTGACTTCAGCCCCTGCTTTTAGGTTGTCTAAGAGTATAGCCAAAGCATGTGTTACTTAGAAAAAACTGTGTAGCCTGCAAAGTCAGTTATATGTTATTATTTATTGACTTCTTACATGCCCTCTGCGCTGTCCATGGTACTTCCTTTTGTTGAATTGCATGCACAAATGATATGGTGGTCGATTTTTTTTTGGGTTGGTACATGGTAGTTTGTGCTCCTACTTCATCATCCAGGGTTTTCCCCTTTTTTTTTTTTAATCCAAAACTGTTGAGCAGTTATGCTCACCTCGAAACGGTATCAACAAATGTTTCTTTTAGCGTTCCTTTTTCTTCTTTTACTGCTAAAAATAAGAGGCATTTTAAACTACCCTTACTTCAGCAAGGAATTTTGCGTATAGACGTATCGCTTGAGTTGCTGTATTGATATAGAAGAAACAGAGATGGATAAGACATGCATTGTTGTATTTTCTATCTTAAAAATATAGAAATTTATTCTAAAACTCTATCGGAGATGAATTTATTTCTATTTTTCTAATCATACATGTTTTTTTTCTCTATATCCATCATTTCTAATGCTAACCAATCAATCAAAACTGAAGTTCACGGTACCTTCCTATAGATCCGCTGGACGGTTTGTGCAAACAGGGAGAGGAGGATCAAGATTAAGAAACATGCTGTTTGAGCCATGTTTTGGCTACTATATTACATGATGCGATAAACATGTGAGTTATAAATATTGCAATGAGCTGGACAAGGATCTGCCGCCCAAATTTTATTACCATGGACCGTCGACTTCTTTTGATGGAATTGATGGCGCCTGTGCATTCTCCAATAAGCTAAACCCACATGGGGCAAGTGGTCCTACTAGAGCACAGTGTTCCTCCTTGCCTCCTGGGATTCTTGACTTCTGGGTGTTACACTGTTTCTTGGGTTGGAAGGTCGTAAAACTAGCCGTAACAACGCCCCCAACTTCGTTAATTTCGAGGCACGAGTCCTTGCAACACTTCTTATTGATAGTAGCAGTGATTATTTTACTGATTACTTTTATGATTCTAACATTTCTATTGATTTTCAGAATGATGAAGTCCTTCCATGCGAAATACTTTGAATTGCGTACATGCAAGGTCAGAAGTGTGGGTTACCACAAGCCTCTTCTCTCCCCTTCATTTGATTCATATCAGTCCACCGAATTTGCCCTACTGCAAATTTGATGTTCGGGTTTCAAGAGTTCACCCTTGTAGGGTAATCTTTTCGCACCCCATGGTGTTAATCTGAGTTCTTTCAACTGGATTTAGAGTCAAGTTTCCAAAAATTGCTAATCAAACCATGAAAAAGTAAATCTTGGGGGCACAAATATTTTAACTCCATTACGAATAAATTTCTTCGAAATTAGTACAATTCTATTGTCTAAACTGACAGTTCAAATAATTGAATTACTATAAAGAATAGCTCCATACATTTTGATATGCTACAACTTAAATATAGAAATGGTGCACTTATGGAAGAATGGAGGAGCGCTCGAGAGGAATGCTTCTCGTACTGTCATTTATAAGCCTGTGTATGAACAAATTCTATTATCTGTCGCTTGTTTATTCATCAATGATTAATGCGAGGACTAAAAGCTTCGGCCCGGCATGGACTTGTTCCCTAAAAATGACATGAAAAGAATAAAAGCCTGTCGAGGGCGATGGAGTGGAACTTCATGCCCTGCTCCGGTTACTGTTACAAAAGTTAGCCCTGTGTATACTTGGCTCCACCCGCCAACCTATAAAAGAGGCAAGAAAAGGATGTGAGATGAACAAATTACCATGGAGTTCTGTAAGATTATTATACCACCCTTTTCTTACTGTATTGCAAGAAAAGAATATCAAATCCCCAAATGTTCAGATCAATGGTTACACCAAAATAAGGTGGTTGTAGCAATTAGTTCTCTGTATAGTAGATGGGTACTTACCTTTCCACTGTCATACCACGGATACCAATTTATAATAGTCGGCAGTTTAAGGGCATCAATTGAGTATCGAGTTGCAGTAACAGGAACCACTGCATCAGTATCTCCACTGGTCAAAGAGATCAAGCAGAGTTAGATGCATGGCGTAATGAGGCTAAAAACAATTGAGGGCAAAAGGTTATACTGCTGACCAGTGCCGTAACATAAAACAAAGGCCAAATCCTAGTTGAAAATAACAAAGTCCGACCCTTTTTCATATTTTGGCTTTGCACGACATGGATGCCATTATTGCTGAAGGTATGAGAATATTATACATCACCAAAGTAAATTCTTAAAGTTGACCATCCAAAACGAACATCCATTCCGTTGTTTTTATATAATCGTAGCTTTTGGTCATCGCTAAGCAGCTGTTTTCCTATGAATTCTGTCTATCCCATTTAAACTCAGTTTCAGAAGCTGCCTTCATGTTGACTTCGGTGACTCTTCTCAGTCAAGTAGACATAGTTAATACGCTTCCACCTAACAAAACAAACATTTGGGCCCAGTGCAATTATTGGTGCTAGAGCACACAACATGTCTAACCTACTGTAAATAGATCCAAAGTCATCAATCTTTATCAACACTACCTTCTGCAATCAAGCTTCCTTATCCAGACATGGAGATTAATTTAGTTGGCCAAGAACTCAGCGGTTCAGAAGAAATTTATTCTGTTCCAACTTCCCAGTTCCCAGCTACCAGGTGTAGGTGAAAACATGATCCAACAAAACCTCTCGGCTCTTTACCGGCCAACTTAGGCCATAGTTAGTTGCAAATAAAGATTAAACTCAAGTGTTCCACAAAAACAGACCAATGGATCCAAATAACATGAAAACAGATCGACACAAATTAGTTGGGGTTAGCTAAACGAGTCCTTTTTGTTAGTTCCACCGTGTCTATGTCAACATCTTCTTTGACATGTTCAGAACCAAAAACATCTAGAAACAACTCTGAATCATAAAGAAGATCCACGTACACAAGCAAACAAATCACAAAAGTAAAACTGCTAAAAAGTTTGTATCATTAATTTCTAACAGCAAGTTAGATCTCCTGCTCACCGAAATCAAGTATTGAAAAGAAAAGCATAATAATCAATTCCACAAGCATTCCTTCTAGAACTACCATTTGATATGTTCAAGCAACTAAACAGATTTCCCTGATTTAATCCAGAACAAAGGGAATGGCGGGGAAAAGGCAAAGGTGGGAACTTACCTGTAGACCCATATCCTTAGACCTGCAGCAATGAGTTCTTTATATATAGGAAGCATGGAAAGTGGAGAATCTGCCCAGTAGTCTCCTACAATGTTACTGTGAAGTAGTGATTCAGTTAACACCCTTATTGGAAGATATGTAACAGAATTCTCAAAAAATAAGAGAAAAAAATAACACCTGCATGTTTCCCATGGGTAAGGAATCCCAGTTACATTAGCATGGAGTGCCTTCTGGACTTCAGGGCGATTGAAGTACACTTTAGAATACCTCTCTGTGCAGGGATCATATGCTCTGGACATCCACGGCTGAGTTTGAAAATAACAAAATGAGCTTGCTAGTACCAGATTAAGTACTGTCTACGGCAAAAAGTATGGACAGAGTGAATGAAGTATTGTAGAGCATTTCTAGTTCACTCGTCCATCAATGAACAGTATTTACATCCATGGATTGTGTGGTGTATTAAGTTTTTACCTAAAATTTATCAAAGATAATTCAGGGATACAAAACAAATAAAATCAAAGTCTTTTATCAAAATAACATAGGAGATAAAAGTTTGACTCAACTATTATTGAGAATACGGTTCTATTAACAACTGTTAACGAGAATATGGGTGTTTACGTCAAACAGCATGGTCTACTTAAAATTTTTACATAAAACAAAGTTTAAACCACCATGATCCAAAAACTCACAAAACTACATTTACCAAACCTTAAACCCGTAATTAAAGCAAAAGTTATTTTAATATTATTTTTTATTGGTTAATTATAATCCTAAATTAATACATGTGTTTTTTAAATATTATTTTTATTTATGAGCATTTTTTAAGTTGTTAAGATGACTTAAAGTATAAAATTATTTGTTCAGATGTTTATTTGTTAATTGACAATATTAAATCATGTTTATACAAACTAAGTATGAAAATGCATGATATGTTAGACAACTTTAAAATTAACATGTTAATCAAGAAAAATAATATTATAAAAATAAAGAAAAATAACTCTTATCTAGAAAAATAAATAGCACAACTATACACAATATAATAATATATCTTAGCCTATCCATGTTTCCTGCAATAACAATAACATGTAGATGCAACAAAAAAAAAAAGTAGGAATACTCATAAAAATAAGAAAAGAATGATTCTAGTATTTTGGTGGAGGAATGAGCGGTTTTTTGGATGATTGAATCTGTTTTTTCTTGGGGTTTTTTTGTTTTTAGGGTTTTTTTTCCTTAATAGCAACTGTCATGGAAAAAAAATGTTTGTAAATGTAACATAAATGCAATTTAATTTAGAATCGTGGTTTTATTATGAAATTATTAATCTGAATTTTTCTCGTTGAAAAAACATTATTAGAAATAAGATTGTATTAAATCTACGATACCAAATAACATTTCGACCACATATATTTACAAACCATGTTATTTTCTCAACAAATTTTAAATTTATATAATTCATTATTAATTTTCTTGAAACCGTGTTATTTTTTTTATAAAAAAGAAAAAGAAAATCAGCCGTGCAAGTAGGAAACACAAATTAATCATTGAGGTAACACTCACTCTTGTGGAATCTTTTAGAAACTGTAGAAAACATAATCTTATAGATGAAGATCTAGCATAAAAAAGGATGAGATTGGGTTCAGATTGGTGTTTGCTGAGAGGTCAAGAAAAGTTTGGCACGAATTTAGAAGTCATGGTCGGAAACAGCATCACATGACCCTAGTACCACAGCATCACATGACCCTAGTACCACAATCTATGGTCCAAAACCACAAACTTGATGGATGGATGTCAGAAACTTAATATTTAACAACTACCTTCGGTACCCAGGACGAGCCCACAAATTAGCTACTCGGAAACAAGTCAGTGTAAGATAAGTTGTCACTTTTTCGAGCAGTGAAAAAGTACGAATATTTTTTTAACAGGCCACAGAATATATTTGCAAAAATATATGCTTGGTGGATAACCTTCTTCGAATGCAATTTGTTTGATAATTGTTATATTCTTTTTTCGTTATTGCTAAAATATCGTGGAAACTTGCACATGTCTCTTTAAATCTAATAAAACTATCTTCCAATGTCTATTGAGCTATTGATGGTAGAATCTTAGATGTGAAACACTATGAGTAAAGGCTAGGCTTGTTCGTGATAAATTTCCAGTCAAATCCAGGACTTGGAGGCTGGTGCCAAAACCAATTGGGTGTCAAAAAAGACTTCCGTGAGCAAATGAAAGCATAAGAGCCCTTTTTTCAAGTAAGAAATTTCATGCTAGGTGCAGAGAATCAACTTTTGATAATTATGCATCAGGTTCCTTGTTTAACTAGTATTGCATGTATCTTGCTGCTGACAGTTAAGCAGAATCCCTTGATAATGTTGATTCAGAGAAAAGGGTATGATAGCTTACATAATGACCCCTTAGGTTGTGCCTCAATGCTGCGGTATTATTGCAAGGCTGTGTGAAAATGCTATATGGATCAATGTTCCCTTGCTCCAACTCTGCGAGCTTGAGAGCCTTCATGCATTCCACTGATGGGTGTGTAGATGATACAAAATCACAGGTGAGGCGTAGAGTTCGATAGGTAGAATCAGAAATTAAACCATGGGTCCACCAGTACTCAAAGGTGCCAACATAATCATGATAATCATCGGTGACTGCATTTCCCACCTAAATGAAAGAAAAAGATATTGACTTAACTATTCACTTTCCATTAAGCAGTAGAAGTTTATACAATTCCCAATTTTTATGAATAATGAGTTCTGTGTTCTCACCAAAAATCCCTTGAAGTTAATTACAGGATTCTTAATTCCCTTGTTCTTCTGATAAACAATCTGGGACAACTGAGGTACATAGTGACCTGAATCCGAATTTCAAACGAGTAAACAGTGTGCAACCCCTAAGATGACCAACTTAATGACACAGTTAAAAAATAATAATGTTATGCAATTCAAGACCTGCGTAGCTTTCTCCGGCGATGTAGAAATCTCTATATTTGTACTGCGGAAACCTTTCAAACCAATTGACTAGAAATGTGTATGCGTCTTCAGCTACAAATGCACGACGCCCAGTTTCCAAAAGCATTTAAAAAAGTCAAAATCAACTACTTTACGCCAGAAAGGCATATAATCACATTGAATCAAAAGGCTACTGAAGTACTCGACAATCAAACAAACAAAACAATTACCAGTTCTCTGGTCACCAGCCGTGTACAAATCCGAAGACGTATTTGAATATGAAAAACCAACCCCAGCTGGAGATTCCAGGAACAGCAAATTCGCCACTGCCACCGACAACAACAGCAAAATAGACATGAGATGAATTCCAAAGAGAACAAGTTAAAGCACGAAACAGAAATTGCATTGTGTAAATTATCTATTGCACATACACTTATTCCAAGCATAAGGATTGGAGTAAAGAGTTTTGCCATCACGTCTAATGCGAAAAGGCCCGATCTCCTCAGCTGCTCCATAAGCAACAGAGGAGCAACCAGGGCCTCCATTGAGCCATAAAACAAGTGGTCTGGACTCAGGTCTACGACTTGTCGGTGCCTCGACCAACCAGTAAAACAATGCCCTCCCGGATTGTTGCTTCACAGTCACATAACCTGAGTACTGATTGAACTCTGCACTCCCTGGCTGCCCTGGCAAATATGTGATCTTGTCTCTTCCTTGATCTTCAAGAGGAGCGCACATACAAGAATAGACAAAAGGAGAGACTAGAAAGCAGAGAATAGAGAGCAAAGAATGACCCATAAATCGAACAGCCAATCAAGATAAGATCCAAAACAAGCAGAGCCCGGAAACAGAAGTCACAAAAAGTTTCTGGCTTTGCAATGAAATTATCTAGACAATGCTATTTGGACATGATCTAGTGAGGGACAGATAGCCAACGAAATAAGAACAACAAACACAGGAAAAGAAGACAGAGAGTCACTTAAAGCGACTAGATAACAGACACAAGCACTACCAAGGCCGAGTCTGCGCTGTCAGCAATAGCAAACACAAACACAACTAAAACCAATTAACAAAAATCCGAAATCACTGCAGTGTCAACAAAAGATGAAACAAGACCGAGTAACGCGAATCACAAGATGTTTCTTTTTAGAATGAACCTAACAAAAATCACAAAAACAGATTAAAGCCCAGATCCCAAAATATCTCTTGAGTTCTATGGAAGGAAACATTAGGCATTTATAATGAAGAAATGTGTGCGCTTGAATTCACATTCCCAATGATTGTGATTAGCTGTCTATGGAAGGCATGTTGAGAATGCAAGCTTGCAATTTATTCGTATTATCTTTTCTTGAATGCTTTCATGGGATGTTAGATGATAATCATTTAATGCCAAGAAATTTATTTATTCACGTTCAGGAAGAGAAGGGAAAGGAAGTTATTTATTTGTCTCTCTGGATTTGTTTTTATCAGGCACTGGACTGAAACAGGTGAGAGGGGCACATGGGATATTTTTGAAAAATGGTAGAATAAACCAAAAGGTTTGTAGCTTTTCAACTGGACCTTTAAACAACCAGATGTAAACCATGAGGTGAGACTAAAATCTGGAATGATTGGAATAAGAAGCTTCGTGTAGCATAGCCAGGTAAAATAGGATTGTGAATATTCATCAACCAGTGGTAGTGCAGGAGTCGTTGTTCTTATTGACAAAACAAACTCTGGCATGTAATGGCGTGGTGTGAGGCAGCTAAGCTTGATGGCCCAAGGAATTTAACTACCATATATGGATGGGAATGGTGGGGCCTCGCCATTTCTGACTGAACTTTCCTTTTTCTGTTGGTTAGGCCATTGCAGCATTTTTTTACTGTTGAACTGCAGGTTTGATAAGATTACTTTCTTTCTTTCTTTCTTGATTTTGATGATTTATTGCTCGAGTTTGAATTCTGATTCATATGTGTTCGAGGAGAGATTTTGTGGAAGTATGGAGAGAGAGAAAAAAGTTAAAAAAAAAAGAAGCTTTAATTGGTATACACCTCTGATGACAACATGCTATATACCTTGCTCATCATCTACACTATACATTATAAAGGGAAAAGGGAGAATATACACGGAGGAAGAAAGGAATACTTCCTGTCAGAAAAAGCATTCTCATATTTTCAGAACTGTGGAGAGAGACCAGTGTGTGTGTACGCGTGTGAACACATAGGTTCTGTGTATCAGTTCTTGTTACTTGCCCGTAGGTTGATCCGAGAAAGCTAGTATTCGGGGTGAAGCTTTGACTGTTTTTTAGTTAAATCGAAATAGATATTAATTTAATAAAATCTTCCCATCACATCTGGATCTTAAATTATTTGATTGATACACTTAAACACAATTCAGATCTGGTCGAGTCAATAAAAAATTAAAATTATTTTAATAAAAATAATTAATCTAATAAACCCTGAATTGATCCGGAAATATTTTAACTGGGCATTTTTTAATCAATTTTCAGGTTAGAAGGAGCAGCCATGGATGTGTGTGTGTGGATATTAATTTCTTCATCTTTCCCTCGTGTTCTTTTCTAGCGAAGGACTGCTATTCTTACCACGGATGTAAAAAGATAAAAGAGGAGTCATCTGCTTGATTGATCTTTAAAGCCTGTCCAGGTAAGTAAAACCTCGATAGATTAATCCTTTTTGGAACATGAAAATTTATTAATTAGTCTATATGCTACTTAAGGATGAATCAATAACTCATCAATTCACAAGTGCAATCATGGTTTGCTAGATATGTTTTTTTATATATTATTTCTGCATATATTTATTATCCTCACGTGCTGTTTCATTTGTCTATCAAACTTGTAAAATATTTAAAAATCTTAAAAATTGATTATAATAAATGTAAATTGACTCAAATTATTAAAAATAAAACAAATAAATAATCCATCAATCCATGTATTAATCC
This sequence comes from Populus ilicifolia, assembly GCA_015708895.1. Taxonomy (NCBI): domain Eukaryota; kingdom Viridiplantae; phylum Streptophyta; class Magnoliopsida; order Malpighiales; family Salicaceae; genus Populus; species Populus ilicifolia. Next base: position 1,513,731 of record SRLM01000025.1, read on the forward strand.
AGGTTTTTGTTTTTTTCAGACATCAAACTCGATGCATGTATCGTACATTGTGATCGTGCGAGTATCATCTGGTTATAAAACTTTTAATTATTGTTATTGTTATTATTATATGCATCTCTTTACTGGAGACAAGTTCGTGAACGTAATTGGTCTTGTCAAGTTTAAGTCATGGATTCATGTATGCCTACAACAGACAAAAATTACATTTAAAACATACTTAATTAGTATATTTTATGTGTATTTGGTCAAATAAAAACACATATAAAATAAAACATGAAGTATCATGAATGGTAAAACTAAACACATGCCTATATGGTGGAGACGGTACTAATGGGAATAAAATAACATAAAGATTTTGCATCAACACTTGAACAATAAACACATTTAACAATTGCATGTTATTAAAAAAAAAAAAGTATCACAGTTTAATGGATATTAAATATTTTTTGAATTATTTGTAGGAAAACAAGATAATTTCACGAGAATAACGAGTGAGTAGTTAAAAAAAATCATCAATAAATATAGAATTAAAAGTTTAAATTGTTGCACAGAGACAATCAAAACAGCAATCATATTAAATAGTCTTTCCATGTAATTCAAAATAACAATCATATTAATTATTTTTTCCATGTAAATTGAGATCACTACATTAGATTTCATTGATGCACGAAAAGCTCACCAATGAGTTAGGATATAGTTAATTTAAAGAGGAAACAAGCACCCTTGAATTGTCCTCACCATCATATATGCGTGTACGAGTTTTGATGTATAAAAAAGTTAATAATTTAAGTATCAAGCGGAACATGTTTGTTTTTTTCCGAGATATATTATCCCGCAAACCTGGAAAATTATTAATTCACCATGCCTTATCAAGATTACCAACCCGATTCCATTGGATGTTTTATTTTTTAATCTAAATGGAATGTTTTAGTTTTGGAGTATTTTAGTATGTTATTTCAAGGTTGTACTGTTGTATATATATATATATAATTAAAATTTAAGATAAATTAATTATGAATACAAACACAATGATTATATATATATATATATAATCTAAATGGAATGAATCTGATTTAATAATTTTTTAAAAGGAAAACAGAATATATGGAATGAAATCAAACTGTTTCAGCTGGAATTTAACTAAAAAATCTAAAATAGATCAAAATTTAAAATAAATTATTTTTTTTATTTTTTTAAAGTGATATAAAATATCTCAACCATTTCAAGCAAAACGAAATATAATAGACAACCTTAATCCACGGAGGCTATATTTTATATTAATTGAATATTTCGTAAAGCTATATCGCATGCTTCCAAGTTGGGCCCGTTGATTCTCCTTTTTCCTGACAATCTTCAACTCGTGAGATCAAATTAAATTCTGTCAACTTGCTGCGTGGACGGAAAACCCGGACCTGCTATGCATATTGATACCCTGGAAAGCAAAGGCGTGGAAAACGACGGTCTGGGCATGGGCCAAGACACGCGTCCATGTTCGTGCTATTTAGCACCACACGCGCCGAACGAACATTAAAAGTTCCCTATGGTATCTTCGAGTATCAATTAATCGTTTACCTTTTCTAAGTGAAAAAAATTAGTCAAAAGTTTAGTGTGGCTGCTGGGATTCGAGCCCAGGTCTCCACGGCCACAACGTGGAATTCTTACCACTAAACTACAGCCACTCATTTGCCTGAGGAGCGATTTATTTATTAAATAATAATTAAATGAGATCCTTACGGGAAAGTTTGAACGTGGAGTCACTCAAATGACTGCCCTACAAATGCTAGTTGCATTTTGTATTTAACATGTCCAAATTCTCTTGCACGTTTCCTGAAAAAGGCCAGTATTTTCTACGTATCCAGTACAGTACATTCTATGATTTGTTTCAACATGGAAGACTGTCTAGGATGCCAATACAGCGGAAGAACTATACTTGGTCCTCGCTGGGAAAAAAAACTAGACTGGATTTCAGAAACTAGAAGGGGGCGCAAGCCACAGCAACGTATGATCTCTTAATAATGTTCCGGGTCGGGTAAACATAATAATGTTAAACTGTCATAAATATTTTTAAAAAAAGCCAAATAATATAAATAAACAATGACATTCCGCGTGCGTTCTATAGATTATAAAAATAAATTTTAATAAATAAAATTACCAATTTACCCCTCCAGTTATAACATAAACCCAATAGGAATATCCAAAAATGCCCCGTGCCAAGCTTAAATTAAATTTAACTTTTACTGTGAAAAATAAAATTTCAGAAAAACCCTTGACAACTAATTATATGATTTCACTTTAAAGTACAGTGAAAGTATTTCATTGTTCTAAAAAAAATAAAAGGATTTCTATACCCCAATTAAAAATAAAAAAGACAAGCATATTTTTTTTGAAAAAACCTATTTTATCCTAATTTGATAGAGAACAAGATTATCAGTTCATTATTACAATCCACCTAATTCCATGTCTGCTACTGCAATATTTTTTCCAAGCCCTATATATGTATATATGGTTGTTTGTATTTTTTTCAAATCATAGTCAACTTGGTTGTTTATTTTTGTATTTTATTTTTTTAATTTTAAATTAATATATTTTCAGTGTTTTTAAATTATTTTGATGTAATGGTGTCAAAAATAATTTTTTAAAATATAAAAAAATTTATTAATATATATTTTAATATAAAAATTATTTAAAAACTAACCCTGATTACACTAATTAATAAATTACCTGAAAATGAATTAGAGTCCGTGATTAGGTTTTTTTAAAAAACAATGTTAGTCGCTGTTACTTTTTCGGGCTTGGCCCCCGTTTGTTAAGAAAGTTACGTGTCGGTAATAAATTGAGTTATCAACGGCTAAAAGCAAGCAATTCCACGTATAGCTGCGCGCCGCCCGTAAGGTATTGAAACTTGGTGGTGGTTTGGTTTATTTTAATTTAAAGCAAAACCTAACTTTAAGGCATTTGCTAAATTAAATCAACGATGCTTGCCAGGTACACTAAATAAATGTTATTTTATACAGAAAAATACCTACGAATACTTATAATAAATCTTGAATAAAAAAAATATCATGCTTGAGTACAAAAATTAAATATCCATTAATAAGTGTCAAGTGATATTTGTTTGTAAAATATTTAATTTCATCACTTGGTAAGTCTTTCCTGAAGTCAACACACGCCTTTTCTTGGATATTTTATAGTTGATTGGCACCGGTTTTATTTTTTCTCGGATGGACGGCTGAAAAAGAAACTTCAAGTGAATTATGTGAACTGTGAAGCCTCGTTCTATAAAATCTAGAAGGTGAGTGATAACATGATTGAGGTTGTTTTTAATTTAGAAATATACTGTAATATTTATTATTGACAACAGCACGTTAAAAAAATAAAAAAACATCAAAATAATTATTTTAAAACAGGAAAAAACTCAAATCTCAATGAAAAACAAGTTTAATCCCAGTGTCAGTACCTCCTTGGTATATGTTTGGGAATACAGTTAAAATTGTATTTTTCATGAATTTAAATTTTTTAAAATTATTATTTTTTATGTTTTTTAATTATATTAATATTAAAAATATTTTATTTAAAATAAAAATATTTTAAAATATAATCACCCCTGGTTGCCTAGCAAATAGAGTTGCAAAATTAGAAGGGTGAATATGAAAAAGTATAAAGAATCGGGTATAGCCGACGATTATACAAGATGTCATGAGTAGATTTGACATGTCAGCCCTTTTTTAACATTCCAGTGCTCTCTATCATGCGAGTAGTTGGGTTTCCTTTGAAGTAACCGACGTGTTTCGTACTTTGGATGTCTGCGATTTCGAAAACCCCAACCTGGACGGCCAACAGACGGACAAAAACAAATCCTGCACGTGATTGTGCACGAGCAGTAAATGATAGGGGTAGGGCACCATGCGTTGTTACCAAACCCGGCCGGATTGGGTCAGGTGTCAAAAAAAACTTGTTGATTTTTTTTTAATATATATATATATATATTAATCCATGTCAATTTATTTAATTTATTATCCAGATCTTGTAAACAATATTATTGTGGTGATTAGATTTAATAAAAGATCCAATTTTATCTAAGACTCGGAATAATGTATTAACAAGATATGATAAGTCAGTGAAAATTAAGTTGTTCATGTTTGAATAGATTAACTTCTCATCTAGTATGAACATAAATTTCACTAGACAAGATTTCAGGTAAGTGGATCGCTGGATTTTTTCAGGTCTGATCAGGTAATTTGCTGCTTACCACTAAAAAACTGAAGTGACTCTCGGCTGGAAAGATCGACTGGCTGGTTGTTTTACTTTTAACCGATTTTTTATTTTTATTTTTATTTTTTTACTGCGAGCTCAAACTACTGATCGGTAATGATTGTGTTGTTTTAGGCTTTTAGCCACTTCTCTCCTGAATTTTTATGTCGAGGCGAGTTCTCCAAGGATGCAAACGCTGCCCGTAAGCATGGCTAGCTCGAGATTTCAAGCCACAGGTTGCTTCGTCTTGAATTGATTTTTTTTATATATATATATAAAAAAAAAACTAGTAGATTAAATGGCTGAAATATCAGAAAGAGATAATGCCTGGATTTGGGAGAGTGTTTCGGGCAGTCGAAGGTATTTAATCACTTGATAAATGTGACCACGTGGTCACCCATCCTTCTAGCGGATAAAAGGTCTCGGATATAGCAAGTAAGGTTCTAGTCTAATGATGGAAAGGGTTTGTTCCCTTCTTCTGCATCAGGGGTTCGAACCTCACCATATACGCCTGTCATCCTCGCGGTGCCTTACCTGTTTACTGGGCTTGCAGGATATTCAGTGAGCCGTGTGAATTAGTCGTGGTGCGTGTAAGCTGGCCCGGACATCACACATAAAAAAAATCTCGAATATAATATAATTTTTTGAGCCATCTTTTTATTTTTTTAAGCGAGGGGTTGCGGTCCCGTGCTGATCACGTTGCTTGACAGGATAAGGAAGGGTCGACCCAAAAACATGAAGATCTAGAATTTATCCCAGTTTGATTTTCTTCCGGATTGTTCTGGACATTAATATAATTGAATCCATGTGATTTAACAAGTCAATTCTTGGCTCGATCGATTTAAGTATGTTGAGTGAAATCTAGTTAGGTAAACTCCAGCAATTTTTTTTATTTTATTTCATCCAAGAAGATACTGTTTTGATTTTTTTAATAAAATAACAACAAAGATAATTGTTGCTGTTGAATTTTACTGTTTTGAATTTTCAATGTGCTGTTGCTAGTTTACTCGCCACGATCTAATTGTTACCTGGCCACGCCATTCGCAAGGGGCATTGAGAGAAGAACCTCAGCTCCGAGACAAAATCGCTGTACATTGACTTTGATTATCTGTGAAATATAATAGTAGAATTATGTTCTTGCCTTAAAAAAACACTCAGGATTGTTTGTAGAACTGTATTTTTAATATAGCTACTCTATTAACCTTGCAGGTAAAAAGGTCGCGGGCTTTCCTTTGGGAGCGTATATGTGTTTTAATGTTTTTTTTATTTTTTCTCTCACGTAAATAATTGTTAGGTGATCTATGAGTGATTTGGTAAATTAATCAATAAAAAAAAATTAATAAAAAAGAGAGAGAAATCTACATGCTAGCGAATGTGTCACTTTGCTATTCTTGGATGGTGCTTGTAATGACTCGTGACAGGTAAAAATCAGTTTTTGTAGGTGTTTTTCGATTCACAGTAATAAGGACCGTCTCTCAATACAACACTCGTGGCATAATTCCCCGTGGCTCGAGAACAGTTGACCTTCTTTCTTGTTTTCCTCGTCTTTCATGCTTGGTCCATGCTCTTTTTAATTTGTATTTATTTTACTTGAATTAGTTCACCGAATTAATATTTTTTTTATTTCATTCTTCATAATTTTTCTCATTTCAGATTTTGTCTTGTTTTTTTACTGCTATTTTTACGTGTTTTTTAAATTGATTTATATTTTATAATTTTATTTTTTTCATTATATCCACATATATATTTTTATTTTTTAATTGTTATTTTTTTAACCCTGATAAGTTTTTAAAATTAATTTTTTTATTGCATCTTTTAACTTTAAATTGAACTTATTAGCTGGTTTCAAGTATGTAATTCAACAAATTATAAATTTGAGAAATTTATTTATATTCAGGGGAGTTGCTTAACTTGTTTTAATTTTCAAACTCGAGTTTTTTCATGGTTTTGCATGATATTTAATTTAATTAGATATTAAATTTTATAATCTTTTCATTTGTATAAAATTTTTCATTACTTTTAAAAAGGATTTAGTTATCTCAAATCTTTTATAATTTTTTTATTAGATTTATATTTTAAAAATTTATCTTTTTTCTAAATTAAATTAAAGGAACTGCACAGTGTTTATTTTAAAAATTACAAACATTATCATCTCCATCAATTTTAATACCTTTCAAAGGCTAGGAAAAAAATATTTAATTTGCAAATAGTGTGATGCATTAAATATTTTTTTAAGTTTATTTTTTTTTCTAGCTCTGTCTTTCAATATTTTATTTATTTGATGGCCAATCTCCCCCCCCCCCNTTTCATCTCTACATGATTCTTCTCTGATTTAAAAAATGAAATGGGTTATCTTAAGTTTTTATTTTTTATTTTTTTATTATTCATTGTTATTTTTAACCATGTCAATAAAAGTAATGACTCGTTGAAATTTCTTCTTTAAAAACATGGACTGGTACTCGTTGAACCAATGTATTAGTGTATCAATTTTTTTTTAAATATCATCTAATATATTATGATTTTAATATTATTAAAATTCTTCACCCATTATAAAGTTTCAGCTCTCTAGTTTTTTATATTTTTTATAGGATTGTAAAAAAATAATTTAATTTGCAAAGCAGCACGGGTGGAAAAAAGTAATGAACCGACTATACTGAGATTCCAGTGTAAGAACAAGAATGTATTAACAGAGACTGCACGTTATTTTAAAAGAAGCAAGTGATTTCCACCATCATTACATCGTAATTGTACAATCATAATCGCTAATTCCTTGCCCTGCATCTCCGCATCCGCTATAAACAAAAGAGCGTTCAAATTGTAGTTTTTACATCCAATCTGGTTTGAAATTTGGGTTTTAAGTTTTAATCCAGTTATTAGAGTTATTTTTAAAAATATTATTTAAATTAAAAAATAAAAATTAACAAACTACAATTAGGTTTTTGATTGAATACCGTCATATTACATTAATGTTTTTATTTTTTTAATCCAGTTTAATTTCAGTTCTGAATTAACCAGACTTCAGGTTGATTTACTAGCTCAAACTGGATTTTAAAACCAGAATTCATATCGTGATTTTGATAAAATAATTAATTAAATTGTTACGATATAATAACTAAATTATCTTAATCAATTGTCTGTAAAAAAAATGGTAGACACACCATGCGGGAGATAACAACGCCACGTCATTTTTCAAATTAAAAAGACAATTTCCCACGCTGGCAAGAAGATTATACCGCTCCTTCAGAATTTAGTTAGAATAATAATTTAATTAAAAATTTTAACTGGTGTTTAAAAATATGAAATAATTATTTTTATAATATATTTTTTAAAAAATTATTTTTAAAATCAGTATATTAAAAAAATTAAAAATTTCACAAACATCAACAGAAAAAACAAACAAAATCTATATTTGGAGATTTCCACAGCATTTTAAATTTTAAAACCAGCCTATCTTGCCATTCTTCGTAGCTCGAGGGTTAAACTCGTCAAAACGCCAGTTCGAGCGCGTGCATTTCACTCCAACGTCACCCGTAAATACGTGCCTCCAATCAAGGGCATTGCCTTAAATAAGTGAAAGTGAACGTTGCGGGGGTCCAGAGTGAGAAAAACTGAAAAGCAAAAGCTCTGATTGACGAGGAAAAAAAAGGAGTTAAGAATAAAGCTTGTGAATATATAACTCAAAGAGGGGAACACACTAATCACTCAATGATTAATTAATCTAATCAGAAACTAAACCTTGCTAAAAAAATAATACAGAAACAAGACTATACTTTAAATGCTAATGGATTTATTTGGCAAGAAATTATCAATTATTTTAAAATCTTTTATTGTATAAATATAAAATCTATCATGTTTATCTATCACGAAAATAAAAAATTATCAATAATATTATTTATAAACTTGACCTTTAATAGATTTAATCACAGGTGTAATGAATGATTAATTTTTTATATCACCGCTTGATTTTTATTTTTATGATTGGAAATAAAATGATAATTTTATGAAATCTAACTTCAATAAAGCTCAACCACATATGCACTAAATAGTTTCTTATACTATTACTTTCTCATTATTTTGATGACAGCAAATAAATTATAGTTGAGGTGTCTGGTGTGTTTTTAATAATAACATGTAAAACGTAATTTAACCTTGAGTTCAGGGATTAAAAAGGGTTTTTCTTTTAACCCTTTCTTTCATTATTAGAGTTAAAATGTAAAAGCACTTATTTCTTTGAACGCAAGAAATCGAGGGTTTGCTCAAAATCTATGGGAGAGAATTTATTTACTGCTGTTTATGATTTTGAAAAACAACTGGCTAAAAAAATACCACACAAGAAAAAAATAAATTGATAAACAAAAATTACTCCCGAAATATTTATTTTAATAGCGGACGCGAGAGAAGAATGAATTAGGGTTTAATAGCGCCGTTGAGATACGGGTGCTGCTCTCCCTCCTCTCCCTCCCTCTCTCTCTCTCTCTCTCAAGGCTCTCTTTGTCCCTTATCGTTACACACAAAAAAGGGAAAAACCCCCCTCTTCTCCTCCCTCCCTTTCTCCCACAGATTTTCTTTCTGCAACCAAATAGCAACAGAAAGGTTGTTCTAATCCAAAATCTCCATGGAATCATTGCACTCTACTATCACTTTCGATCCAAAACCCTAACTCTCACCAACTGCCAATCAAATTTCAACCCTCTCCTCTCAGGTGAGTTTAATCTTTTTTTTTTAAATATATATTTTTTAATTTCTCCATTTTTAATCGAATTATTAGTTGGCAGCACAATGGATTTGGAGCTTTTCTAGATTTGCAGATAATTCTAATAATAACATCATAATAGTCACAATAGTAAAAAATATCTATTTTTTTAGGCTAATCTAGGTGCCGTGGATTCTACTCGGCTGTTTCGTGAAGCTGCAAGTGCAGCAGCTTTTTTGATCTTTTTTCAAAGGAATTGCGTTTGGTGCGGCGCAGGTGGAAAAGAATTGGCGGCGCATGTGATATAGGTGGATTAGACTAGGGTTAGGGTTTTTGTTTTGTTAGTTTCGATGCCGCCAGAGCCATTGCCGTGGGATCGGAAGGACTTCTTTAAGGAGAGGAAGCACGAGAGGTCAGAGTCGACGTCTTCTTCTTTTGGTGGCGGGTCTACCCCGCGATGGAGGGAATTTCCTTTTTCTTCCGTGAATAATTATGGATCCCCTCGCGATTTCAATCGTTGGGGTCCCCATGACTTTCGCAGGCCTCCTGGTGAGTTTTCTTTGTTTCTTTTACAAACTGTTTGAAACATTAGGGTCTGACAAGAATTGATTTCATTTCATCTATTTTAAAATTAATTATTTTTGGAATCAAATAATTGATTGCAGAATTGATTTCCATCGTGCGGTTTGAAATCGCACCTATAGGTGCTATTCAATGATAATTCATTATCACCGTTGCAAAGCTCACCAAAACCTAGCTGTTTCAAAGCCCTTATCCTGCAATTTTTTCAACCATCAACCAAGATTTTTTTTCTCCCAATGAATATCACCATCTAAACACCACATTTCAACCATAAAGTGGAACGGCCTCTCATCATGGTAATAGCAAAACTCAATTACACCGATCGACCTCCTTGTATGCATCAAAAGGCATCCACAATTGAAGGGAGAAAAAAAAGATAGAAAAGGAAGCGTTTAAGAGATAAGATGAGACAGGGTAAAGGAAATTGAGAACAAGAAAACACAGAGAAAGGATGGGCAGAGTTCATGAATAAAGAGAAACCATTGTTCTTGTCCCTCCTCTTTTTGACAATAAGAAACTATTGTCCTTATCCACCCACATGTAGAAGAAGGAACTAAGAGACCAGTTTAGAACTGAAATCTCTAGTCCAAGAAACCAACGGTTCTTTATCTTAGATTCTAAGGGTAATATGTTTAAATTCAAATCTTATTTATTTATTGTTTAATTTAAACAATGAAAAAAGATCTATAGAATTCAATTGCCATCAATATCCTTCCATCCAGACCATTTGAAAATCAATTTTCTCAGTTTTACCATCAGAAATGAATTCAATTTCATCGTGGAATTGGTTCCTGACAGGTGTTATTTTCTCAAATTTCTTTTTAATTGTATGCTGCTGTCTGCAGTTTACTTTTTAGAAGAGATTTAACTTAGTTTTTCTTTGGAATTTGAGGCAATAGGCTATTGCTTTGATTTTAGGTACTTTTCCTTTTCTAGTGAGTAAATTTGTTGGTGTTGAGGTGATTGCCATTGCAGTGTTCTAATTTTTCTTTTTGTATTTTGTTGTTTCTTATTTTAGTTTTGACTGAACAAAATCTGCTTGGTGGGTTTTTTGGTTATTAGAATTTGTTTTGTTTGTCTTTTCATTATTGGTTTGCTAGATCAGAACTTTTTTGCTTCGGGGTACTTGTTTTCTTTTCAAAGTTCATTTATTCTTTTTTTTTGTGGTGAAAATATATACTTTGCTTGTGTTAATTATGTGCCTTTTCCCTTCAAATGTCATGTGAAGGTCACGGGAAGCAGGGTGGTTGGCACATGCTTGCTGAAGAATCTGGTCATGTTTTTTCACCATATAGGCTGAGTGACAAGATGCTGGAAGATGAGAATTGCCGGCTGTTTTCGCGTGGAGATGGAAGATATGGCCGGAACAATAGGGAAAATAGGGGTCATGCCAGCCAGAGAGATTGGAGAGGTGTTCATTCATGGGAAATGATCAATGGGTCTCCGAATATGCCTGGGAGGCAGCATGATGTGAATAATGATCAGAGGTCAGTTGATGAAATGCTAATGTATCCTCCCTCTCATCCTGCTCATTCTGACTTTGTTAACTCATGGGATCAGCATCAATTGAAAGACCAAGACGATAATAATAAGACGGGAGGTGTTGTTGGTTTGGGCACAGACCAAAGAGGTGATAGAGAGATCCCACTTGATTGGAAGCCTCTTAAATGGACACGCTCTGGAAGCTTGTCGTCCCGAGGGTCTGGTTTCAGTCATTCAAGTAGCTCGAAGAGCCTTGGGGGTGCAGATTCAAATGAAGGAAAGACTGACTTGCAGCCAAAGAATGCTACTCCAGTTCAATCTCCATCAGTGGATGTTGCAGCCTGCGTTACTTCTGTAGCACTATCTGAAGAGATTTCTTCTAGGAAAAAGGCGCGCCTTGGATGGGGTGAGGGGCTGGCAAAGTATGAGAAGAAGAAAGTTGAAGGCCCAGATGCAAGTGAGAACAAAGATGGAGCTGCCATTTCCGCTAGTAACATGGAGTCCATTCATTTTCAAACTTCAAACTTGGCTGACAGGAGCCCCAGAGTTATGGGCTTTTCAGATTGTGCATCTCCTGCAACACCTTCCTCTGTTGCTTGTAGTTCCTCACCAGGTACTTCTTCGTTTCTTTGTAATATTTCTGTTAAGCTATTGTGTGTGGTTATTTCTTCTAAGTTGTCGATATGATGTGGAAGTCTGGCACGTTCACATGGCTCTTAAACTTAAGTGATATGCTGATGTTTTTCATTTAATTGTCTCTGTTATTGCTGCTATTATTTGGTTGATTAGTTGACACCTAGTACCGGGAGTATCACCAATCATGTATGCGATTAGAATAGTGAATTGCTATGTCGCAAGGACTCATTACTCATATTGAGGAAAATTTGTGGCATCCTCCTCTTGATGTTCCTGCCTGATGACCTAAACTACTCTCATAATCATATTTTGGTGTAAGAAAATTGCATTGCCAATTTCTTCTAGAGGAATTTTAGATGACCTTTCTAGATATTCTTCCATCCATACGAAGTTTGATTTTACTCCAAAATACTATTCTTCTCTTTAAGAATAATGTTTCATACTGCCATGATAGGCGCTGTCTATTTTCATGAAGTTATTATATCTTATTTTCTCTCTTTTTTTTCCGTTAAGGATTTTAATTTTTGCCTATATTACAGGTTTAGAGGAGAAAACTTTTCTGAAGTCAACAAATGCTGATAATGTTGCTAGTAACTTATGTGGTTCACCTAGTGTTGGTTCTCAAAGCCATATTGAGGGATTATCTTTTAATTTAGAGAAGATGGACGTTAGTTCTATTGCTAATCTGGGATCTTCCCTTGCTGAGTTGCTTCAGTCTGATGATCCAAGTTCTATGGACTCTGGTTTCGTGAGGTCTACTGCAATGAATAAGGTACTTGTATGGAAAGGTGACATTTCAAAGGCATTGGAATTGACGGAATATGAAATTGATTCTCATGAAAATGAACTTAAGTCCATGAAATTTGAATATGGTAGCAGGTGTCCCTGGCCTGCAGCATCCAGTCCTCTGTTTGTGAGTGATGTAAAACCTTGTAGTGTACAGGGGGGGTCTTCTAACAGTGTCCCTCGACCTTCTTCCTTGCAAGTTGCATCACGTGGGGATGAAATTGTGGAGAAGGTTTCTCTTTGCAATGGTGGGCTGGAAGTTCATGGTGATGTTAAGGACGATGATATTGATAGTCCTGGAACTGCTACATCTAAGCTTGTTGAACCAGTTTGCTTGTTGAGGAAAGATTCATCGACCGTTGCTTTGGAAAATGATTTTGATGGTATTCAGTCTGCAAGGATGGACTTCAAAGGCCCAGTTCCCTGTACTGATGATGAAAAGACTGGTGTATTTGCTTGCAAAGATGATGTAATTTCTTCTGGTGATGTGATTTCAGAAACAAATGGAGAAGATAATTTATGTAGTTTAATACTGGCTTCTAATAAAGAATCTGCTAGTGGAGCATCTGAAGTATTCAATAAGTTATTTCCTAGTGATCAGTGTAAGTTTGATTTTTCGTGTGTTACCAATGGATCCTCTTGGCAGAGTGGTGACTTAGTTGTGGAAAAAATTGCTAAAAAGAAACGGCTATTAAGATTTAAGGAGACAGCTGTAACCCTTAAGTTTAAAGCTTTTCAGCATCTGTGGAAGGAAGAAATGCGACTGCCTTCTGTAAGGAAGTATCCTGCAAAGTCTCAGAAGAAATGGGAACCTAGCCTGCGGACAACTCATAGCGGGTATCAAAAACATCGTTCTTCTATTCGTGCTCGATTCTCTTCTCCTGGTAAGGCTACTAATTTTGTTTGACTCTTTCTTTATAAGTTGCTGTAGTTTCCCTGATTAAACTTGTTATCATGTTAGTAAATTGGATAAAAAAGTTGCCTTATTCTTTGATTACCTGGAACCACCATAGGTTGCTGTGCAAGTCTGGCACCATTCTGGCTAGAAAATTTTAAGCTAACAGATCTGCAAGGGGACCTTTAATTTTCCATATGATGAAGTGATAATAAAGCACATGGCTACCAGCTTATAATATTGTTTTGTTTCTGTACCACACAATGAATTTTTACAAACATGGTATCGTTCCTTGTGTCCGTTGTTAGGGGGTTGGAAATCCATCATTTGAGAACTGTCCCTGTATTTGTGCCAATGACTTTCCCATTTTGTGCCACAAAGTCAGATGCCCTCTAAGAGGTTTGTTGGCTAGAAATGATGTGTTTAGTTGTGAGTTCACTTGCGGTACTCCATCTCAAGTGGATCTGGATATTGGACTCCCTGATTTTTTATATAAATTAGTTACATGTTAAAACACATGGAACTGGAGTATTGCCGTCATTGGATTATGAATGAAAATAAAACTTGAGTACTTGCCCTATGCATAAAACAGGAGTTATTTATAAGGAAATCAAGTTTTAGAACGGATATTTTTGCATGATATTCTTCCTGGCACCAGTTCTACTGTGGAGGATTTGTGACTTGTTCTTGACTGGTAATTGTTGTTGTGGAGAGCTTTTGCATGTACTGAGTGATCAAATGTCTGCTTGAGAAGATTTGGATCACAAATGCTCTGTGAACATTTCATTGGTGGTGGTCTAGAGTTCTCTTGAACTGTATGGAATGTGCCTAGGTGAAATTGGATCTCTTATGACCTTGGCACCTGATGATCAAACAAATAGCAATTGTCTGGATACTGCGAGAATCACATGCAAGTATTTGTATATTTGGGTAACTTCATCCATGGGGCACTATGTAGCTCCAATCTTATAGACTGGATAGGATTTTATAGATTTTGATGTCTAATTGTTGGACTGTGTTGTAACTCAGGTTTTTATGTCATTAGACTATGTGCAATTCAGGTTTTTATGGCATACATGTATATCACCTATACATTTTATGTCAAAATGGTTACTGCTCCATTGTTCTTCTTATCAGAAAGGGGGGTCAACTAAATTTTTCTTCGCCCTGGTAGCATATAAATTATGAAGTGTGGGTTTAGGTTATTTTTGGACAGGGGAGATAATAGTCATTCTTCTCTTGCTATAAAAAGTTTGGTCAGTGATCTAAGCCAAATTTGGGACGTTACATCTGTTCTGTTTTTAGGATATGGTTACAGTAATTATTATGGTGCAGATGTGGGCAAGTAGGATCATTTGATTCCTGTCTCCCTTCCTCCATTTTTGTTATATATGTTGTGAAAATGTAATTTGCCAGAGTTGACTAACTCTGTATTTTGGAGAAAAATCCTCCACCCCAATGTCCTCTATGGGTCCAAGCCAAACCAAAGATAATTTTGGAACTGTGAGGATTTTACTTGCTTGCTTAGTGTATTGTGAGTTCAAAATATGATAAAAATGATTCTTAATGGTAGTCTTAAATTTTAAGATTTATGTTGTTGAATTCTCTTCAATAATAATTTTTGTTTGAATATTGCAGCTGGAAATTTGAGCCCGGTCCCTCCAACAGAGATCCTTAACTTCACAAGCAAGCTGCTTTCAGATTCTCAGGTCAAGCCATACAGGAATGCTTTGAAAATGCCAGCTTTAATTTTGGACAAGAAAGAGAAGATGGGATTGCGGTTTATCTCTAGTAATGGATTGGTTGAAGATCCTTATGCTGTTGAGAAGGAAAGAGCTATGATCAATCCTTGGACTTCTGATGAGAAAGAAATTTTCATGCATAAGCTAGCGACTTTTGGGAAGGATTTCAGAAAAATTGCTTCCTTTCTTGATCACAAGTCAACTGCAGACTGTGTTGAATTCTACTACAAAAATCACAAATCTGATTGTTTTGAAAAAACTAAGAAGAGTAAGCAAACTAAATCTTCTACTAACTACTTGATGGCATCAAGTACGAAATGGAATCGTGAATTGAATGCTGCTTCACTTGATATTTTGGGTGTGGCTTCACGGATTGCGGCTGATGCCGACCATGCTATGAACATTCAGCAGTTGTGCTCTGGTAGAATCTTTTCCAGAGGCTATCATAATTCTAAAATAACAGAAGGTGATGATGGTATTTTAGAAAGATCAAGCAGTTTTGATGTTCTTGGGAATGAAAGAGAGACTGTTGCTGCTGATGTTTTGGGTTCATTGTCCTCAGAGGCCATGGGTTCTTGTATCACTACTTCTGTTGATCTCATGGAGGGCTATCGAGAACAGAAGTGCCAAAAGGTGGATTCTGTTGCAAAAGCACCTTTGATATCTGATGTTATGGAGAATTTTGATGAAGAAACCTGCTCAGATGAGAGTTGTGGGGAGATGGATCCTACTGATTGGACAGATGAGGAAAAGTCCATCTTTATACAAGCTGTGTCATCTTATGGCAAGGATTTTGAAATGATCTCCCAAGTTGTCAGGACAAGAACTAGAGACCAATGCAAGGTGTTTTTTAGCAAGGCCCGGAAGTGTCTTGGACTGGATTTGATGCATCCTGGACCCAGAAAGTCCAGGACACCACTTAGCAATAATGCAAATGGAGGTGGGAGTGACACTGAAGATGCTTGTGCCATGGAGACTGGATCAGCTATCTGTAATGATAAGTTGGACTCTAAGATTGATGAGGATTTGCCATTGTCCATCATGAATACAGAGCATGATGAATCTGATGCAGAGGAGATGATAGGATTGCATGAGGACCTGAATGGAACTGAAGGCAATAATGCATGTGGGATGTTAGATAAGAATGATTCCAGGGTTGTAGATGAAATGGTTTCTGATCCATCTGAGGCAGGGCAGAGTGCTGATCAAGCTTTTGATGTTCACAGCAAATTCACGAATACTGTTCAACAGACAGAGCCTGTACAGGCCTGGAAAATGTTGATTGCATCAGCTAATGCAGAATATGAAAGAGATCAAGTAGCTGACAATGGTGTTTCTGCTGTCGAATCACTGTCTGTTGTAGGTGCAGTTGATGTCAGCACATCCAAGACAGATACTGCAGTTGAGTTGAAAGGTGTAGCTGAGGTCTCTGGTAATGGATTGCAAAATGGTTTTACCGAGCAAGAACTTTTTCTACCTGAAAATAGTTTGGGTAGTCCAAGTGGCTTGATGCAAGATTCAACCAGCAATGCCTCACACCATCCTGTACATATGGATTCCTGTTCAGAATTCAGCTGTAGTTTAGAAAATATGCATCAAGTCTCTGTCCAGTTAGAATCTGTGGAAAAGCCACCTGTCATCTCATCGCCACAGGAAAATAATCTTGCTTTAACAAATTCCATCTTACAAGATTCTGCTGTCATCCAATTTGAGAAAAGGCACAAACAAGATACACTTCAGGAGAGCAGTAGAGATAAGCAGGGTAAAATTTCTGTTAGTGGAGATGATTACTTCCAGCATCTGTCCGATCGTCCTTTGTTGAACCATAATGAATCCTCCCAGATCCCCCAGGGTTATTCACTGCAAATTCCTACAAAGAAAGAGATGAATGGGGTTATTTCTGGTAGACTTCTTTCTGGAACTCAAAGCCTTCCAAACTCAGAAAAGAATGTCACCAGCCAGTCTGAAGCTCAGGAGTGCTATCTTCAAAAGTGTAGCAGTTCGAAAGCTCAGCATTCAGTGCCTGAGCTTCCATTCATATCCCAACGTCGTGGACATGGAAGTGATCATCTGAGAAATCATTCACGGAGGTCATCAGATGTGGAAAAGCCATGTAGGAATGGTGATGTTAAACTGTTTGGTAAAATACTCAGCAACCCCTTGCAAAAGCAGAATTCTAGTGCTCGCGAGAATGGTGAAAAAGAGGCGCAGCATCTTAAACCAACAAGCAAGTCTGCAACTTTTAAATTTACTGGACATCGCCCTACAGAGGGTAACATGGCTTTCCCGAAGTGTGATCCTAATAATCAGCCTGGCCTGGAGAATGTTCCCATGAGAAGCTATGGTTTCTGGGACGGGAACAGAATACAGACTGGGTTTCCATCTATGCCTGATTCTGCTACTTTACTGGTCAAGTATCCTGCTGCATTTAGCAATTATCATGTGTCATCATCCAAAATGCCCCAGCAGACATTGCAAGCTGCTGTCAAGAGTAACGAGTGTAATCTGAATGGCATTTCTGTTTTTCCTTCGAGGGAAATAACTGGGAGCAATGGAGTGGTGGATTATCAAATGTACAGAAGCCATGACAGCACTGTAGTGCCGTCATTTACTGTAGATATGAAGCAGCGGGAGGTTATATTAGCTGAGATGCAAAGACTGAATGAGCAGCAAACAAAGGGGATGGCAGGGGTGAATGTTGTTGGAAGAGGAGGGATTCTTGTTGGGGGAGCTTGCACAGGTGTTTCAGATCCTGTGGCAGCCATTAAACGGCACTATGCCAAAGCTGATCAATATGGTGGGCAAAGTGGAATTGTCTTCAGAGAAGAAGAATCTTGGAGAGGTAAGGGGGACATAGGCAGGTAGTAGGAGTGTTTAGAGGGCATCTTTAGGACGTCCTTAGTGGCAAATTCTTCCTTTGCCGCGCTTTGTATCATAGTTCTTGTATTTTTCAATGGAATGTTAGGGCATTAGACGGTTTCTCAGTCCCATCTTTATGGTAAAGTTATTTTTGGTGTCTGTATGATTGCAGCTATTTGTTGTATTTGATGGAAAATGCAAAAATAATTTGTTGTTGAGTAGGGCGACATCGGAAGCCACCCTCTGCTTTCAGAAACCTTATCTTGGAGACAATTGACCCTTTCATGCACATCAACAGATTCTGCAAATTTATTTTGTTTCCTTTTAGAATCAGGAACGCTCAACTAATGGGTTTTGTGACTTGAATTGTGACTTGAAAGATCAAGTATCGTGTAAAAAAAGAGAGTTGAATACGTTAAAATTTTATTACTGAATGGATAGCACTGATGGGTCTCACTCTGCCCTATAAAAACTGCAAATATTTCAAGCCTGTGTTCAACCTTCGCTCAAACCGCGGTAGGAAAGAGGTGGCGACATTCATCCCTTTGGTTTCTGCCTTTGCGCGTAAGGTGGATGGGATCGGTGCTGTGACTTTTAGTAACTGAAGAAAGAGAACATGAAGCCTTTTGCATCTTAAAAATTGCAGCAGAGTATCGCCAAGAATTGCTTAAAGAATAGCTGAGCAAAATTTATAACAGATCATAAAGCTATGTGCAGCGCAAGATCACCAAAAGTACGAAACACAAAACATCTCCTTCTCTTGTTTTTCAGTGTATCTCATAAAAATTATGCTGCAGTGATCTCTTGTCCATCTTAACATCTCCTGGAAATCTTGCGTTGGTGTCTTTTATTATATCTGACTGTGAAAGCCCACTATCCTAAGAGGGGAAAGGAGTATGAAAACTTCTACTCTGGGATGCAATGAATTGTTAATGATTCAGCAAAATGCTTTCGTTTCTGTTTCTTTCTTTCTTTCTATCTATGCAACCCTTTTAACCCTGTTTGATATATGTTACCATTGGGGTCTGGTTTGATCTAGTAACTATCATGTATATAGCTTTGTAGTAGGGCTTGGCTCCTACATTTTTTATCCTTGATCAAGGAATTCATTTAATTCATAAGTTCTTTTAACTTCATTACATATCGAATTAGCAATTAATGAACCATAATAAACACTCTGTAGCAATAAACAGCTTTCATTCCCATATCAATTGCCTTCTGAATGTTCACAAGCGTGTAGACTTCCATACACAGTAAAAAAACTATCAACAATCAACACTAAGGTCTACCCCACAAATGATGCCCTCTGAAAGAAAGGTGAAGGCAAATCTGGCGTGGCAGTCCTGATTCAATCTCAGCCTTTTAAGACATATTAACAAGTACTTGAAAGTTCAGAAAAAGTTAAAAGATGTTGCACTACCTTCCCTCCATTTCTTCAGATGTTGAATCAGAGAAAGCTCCTGTATATGTGCGCTAAGACATTCAAAATGTACAGAGTGAAGCGTGCAGAATACCTGGACCAATGTGTGGTTTCCTTGCGCATCTCTCTCGAGGACTCCAAGCATCTCTCTCAAGGACTCCAACTTCGCTCAAAGATGATTATCCTGGCTTGACCATTAGTGAAACATAAACATGATCTTGACAGCAAATAGTGGAATAACAAACATTCAAAGGCGAGGACAATTCAAGAGACTTGAAAACACAACTAAAAAATTTCTATGTAGTATTGAATTTATGCAGTAACTATAAGTACTTGAGAGGAGGAAAAAACGGAAATTTTATTTAGAGAAGGGAAATATTTAATGAACCTGAGGGTGAAGCAACATACAGCCCTTTGGCCACTCCAGATAACGCATTGTTCCAATTGGCTGTTTGATGATAATCTATGACGCAAATGAGATTCTTATCATGAAAAGTTATATACAAGGAATGGCGTGATTGAGAAAAAACAACCATGGATACAGATGGTTCTTCAAGTTGTCAGCATTATAAAAACAAAATAATCCTCGCCAACCAAAGAAGAAATCACAGCATACCCAGAAGAGTACAAATGCCACAAACAGAAAAGGAAGCAAGAGGCAGTGATTGAGCCAAGCTGTTACTTATCCTGATTCAGTATCCCATTCACTGGTGCTTGGTATATCTTTGAAATCTTCCACTTTTTTCTCTGCTTCATGTTGGTATTGCTATACATGAGGGAATCGAATACGTTTTATCAGCAAAATATTTTCTGGTTTACAACCACGACATTGGCTGTCACACTATTATGTCAAGAACCGTTTCTTCAGTTAAAGCAGAACAGAAGAAAATCATGCCAGGTCTACGCTTGTCAGCATTTCTTTTTTTCATATCAATGCAATGTACTAGTGTAAAGTAGTCCTCATAAGCAAAGCTTCCTCCTGACTAACTAATGAAATTGGAAAAAGAGTGCAATTATCACGTGCACATTTCCAAAATTAGCCAGATGTAAGCAGAGAAAATAAGAGCTATGATCATTCATTTATTCAGCACCAGTAGCTAACTGATGCAGGTGATGAACAGGATGTGATCCTTGGCTTGCCAGGGAAGAGATGTCCTTGCTTGCCCTCCACTAGAGTTGCATTAAAACTTGAAGACCGGACAGCTTGTTCAAAGCAATCTGATCATCACCTTCACATGAAACTTGAAAAATCACGAACGATCCCTAAAAAATCACGATCCCTTTCTACTCAAAATATACATGAAATTCTTTTATTTGGTTTTTAACAGAAATCTACCCAAGGATTGTATAGGGCTCTTTAACAACTTCACCATCAATTCTTATCTGTAACCAAAAACAAAAACCCATTTCAAAGAACTACTCAACAGTACAGTACAAAATAGAGTGAAAAACTCACCATTTTCTCAAGACTATGAGTAAAGTGGTGATGGTGCTTCCCATTTTTGATGCATGGTCAGTATGGCTTTCACCCCTTTAGTTAATGTGTTGGTTATGTTTTTTGGAGTAGTTTTAGTTTTACCACTGTCAAAAGTGTTTTAACATCCATGAATTTCAAAATTCTTAATAGCCTATTGACCAACTTCCTCGCAATTTTTTTTAACAGGTGGACATGTAAGTAGTGTCAAGGGAGTTATGAATATATATATATATATATATATATATATATATATTTTACAATGGAGTTTAGACTTAAGGGGTTTGATTTTTTGAGGAAAAAAGTAATTATCTTGCAATTGATCAGGATTTTAAGACTTGACAAAAGCATTAGTGTCAAAACGAGCACCCCACAAACCCTGCACAATGGAATGTTGAACACAAACGGGGACCAGGTCATTCGTTCGTCAAGAACTTACTGCAGCTCAAAGTACAAAAATCCAATATAAACTAGTGTTCTGGGTTCAAGCAAATTAGTTGACCTGCTCCCATGGACGATTGCCACTAAGAAAAGAGAGGGCTATTTGGATATCTCAGCAAGATTTTGTTGAAAATTCCACAGATGGCTTGTGAAGATTGGGAAAAAGTGACAAGCAATGAAACGCGGATCTCCCAGATGTTAAATGATAGGTCGAGCATGGAAAAATTAGTTATCGCAATTTTGAATGATTTATTCGTAAGAATGCATTGCTGTCTTAGTCGGTCACTTTTTTAAGTTTTAATACGCACAGAAATTCCTATTTGTTGGAAAGATGACAAGATCTCAAGGAGCAAGCATTCCAAGATATTTTTCAGGACAGATAATAGCCTGAATAATAAATAAATAAATCACTCATGATTTATTATCTTTTATTTCTTCAATTGCCGTTATCAGGTCTTTACAGGAAAGGAAAACAGCGACAATCATGGAAAAACAAGGAGCAGGCAACCACCCCTTGTTGGACACAAATTACAATAATGTAAAAGCACAAAGATGGGGAAAACAATTAAGTGCCAAGATGGAAGAATTAGCAGAACACATCTGCTGCTGAAGAGGAATTCCCTGCCATCTGAAGGGAAACGGGATATTCCACTAGTGTGCCGCAATGTCCACTCTTAACAGCAACAACTTGCAACTGACTGGAGCTACTGGCAGGTGTTTCCGCAAGAGGCATTCTCTTGGCAGCTACTTGCTTCAGCCGGCACCGCTCTGCCCTAGATCCAATAACCTGTCCTAAAATAGATGCTCCAATGGTAAGTGCCATGGCGGACTTTGGCATCAATATGGATTTCCTAAGCATGGCTATGAATGGAACTGCAGCATGGACAGCAGCAAACCATGATGGCGAAAATTTTTTGGTGTGTTCCCTCCATATTCCTAAAGGAACATTTGCTGCCATACCCAACATCCCAATCACAAGTATTTTTGCAGGCAAGGGTTGTGGCCGGAGATTCTTTGCAAAGGAAGTTCGTGATATAGCTGCTCTGGCTGCAATCACTGCTGGTGGGCACTTGAGGTTCATGCCTGGAGGGGGTTTCAGAACCTTAGCTACAAGTGGCAAGACACTGCTAACTGCCCGATAAGATTTCACAATAGGGCAGTTTCCAGTTTGCAGCCACTCATTGCTCAATGCCTCATGATTAGATTGTCCTCCCTGAAACATCATCATAAAAATTTGTCAGAGGGGGAGAAGAGCTGAGACAAAATTTGAAGTTCCAAATTTGTTTTTCATCATATATGCAACAGTCTAGAAATCAACATCTATTTACCTGTGAAGACGACCCTTTCTTGGATGAATTGGAGTTTCTCTTCTGACTATTCCAATTCTTAGAAAACGCATCAAAACTGAAGGGTCCCCCAGCTCCAAAGGATGAGAGACTGATGGTGGCTGCCTTTGCAGCTAAAGGATTGAATTTGGGTACAGTGAGTTGGGGTTCTACTTTCTCAGCATTTGATAAAGATCTTTCAGAAAGTGGGACTACTCCATCATGTCCATGGAATAGCCTAAAAGCCATGTCAAAATTGGGACCATCTTCAAAAATTGGACCCTTACCCATGCGCACCTAGTAAAAAGATTGATCAAAATTTTCGTCTCATGTTCCATTACAATTAACCAATTTCAAAGGTGCAATGGACAAAACATTTGATTAAGTAACAGGTGAGATGCAAGCCCAGGTTCAGAATCTATTGGTTTCATACTAGGCCAGGCAAACTCCGAGCAACAATACAGTTTGCCGGGTCTCAGGAAATGCACAAGGTATAATAAATGAGGCAACAACTGAACCAGTACCTAATTGAGATGAAGAAGCTTATATTTAAGCAAAGCCGAGCAAAAATAGAAAACTTACAGGCATTGGGAAAGGCATGGATGAGGAAAGGGAAAAACTAGTGGGCTCATTAATGTTTCTCAGGAAGGGACACCTATGGATGTCTAGCTGAGAAGGTGCGGGATCCTCACTTAGACCTCTGAAGAAAAAGTCCATCTTTATCGGAAATCAAGGTTACCTGCACAAAAAGAGGAAAGAGCATAAAGATAAATGCCTTCATCATCTTATGAACATGAAATGATAAACTGCCAAACATGAAATCAAACTCTCAAAACAATGTTAAGAATAAAAATTGACCACAACTCTGAATCATAACAACCACCGATCAAGATTGTAGAACCAATCTCAGAAACTGAAGAAACACACACAAGATTTTGATTGCAAAGCGTGTGATCATATGCCCAGTAAACACAAACAATTCATCAAATCAAAAGTTCTAGCTATCAAAATCTAAACTTCAACAAAGAGACAAGCATCATTAACAAACAGGTACAATTTCAATTATATACCAGCAATTATAAAAACTGAACATAACTGTTAAAAAAAGAATACAGCTAAATAAAACCGGACATCATCTAATATCTCAACTGATCACTGCACAAAGCTTTTTATTACAAGAGCTACAGAGTTTAAGATAAATCGAATTGTCTTTACCCGGAAAAAAATGAAACCCATTTGACTTCCAGAAAACCCATTAATTATTTTTTTCTTTAAACCTCTAAATTATCGAACTTTAGCAAACCATTAACCCTCTGGAATCAACAAATCTCAATTATAATGAAATAAAGCAAAACACCAAACAATGCCAGAAAAAACGTCAGAAACAAGGATCTAAAAAACCGAAAGAAAGCAAGAAACTTTAAGATGCCATACCTCTTGCGCTGATGTTATAATTAAAACCCAGAAATCAAAATAGAAAAAAGTGAGTAAAAAAGGGTTTGTTTGAGGGATTGAAGAGACAAAGAAAGGAATCGAAGTTAGGTACCAAAGGAGAATGAGAGAGAATCGTTCAAGAGAAGAAAGATAGGGTGTAAACGACGACGTGCTAAGCACACGCCTTGGATGTTTTAGTGTTGTAAATGTCAACGCTGGATTAACAAGCTTTTGTGTTGTTTGGTTTGGTCAGAGCTGGTGGATGGAGACTTTATTCTTAATTTAAATACGGGTTGGGATTCTTCGTTGTTTCCTTTTCCCATTAGGATTCGGAATTGTGGATTTGTTTACCTAATTTTCTCTTTAAAAAAACGAGAGAAAAAATATACCTTACAGATAAGATATTGCTTCTTCATACCAAAAAAAAAAGAAAAAAGGCACAGGCTTTTCCATCTGTGAATACTAAATTTGGGCTTTCCATTGTATCACAAATATCTTATTGACAATTAACTCAATTGGTTCGTAGTTTCTAGGCATATTATCACACAATAATCATCTAATTAGCTATGATCCAAAAGAGATAGTCTAATATCGAGGGAAAGAACATGAAATTTTACCTATAAATAAAAAATAATGGAGAAACATGTGCATCATAGTATTTCAACTTTTTTTTCTTCTGTGTTTTTATTTATTTTTCATTAAGTATTTTAACTCTCGTTCTTCCCGATCAAGAGCCAAAAACTTGATCTAAAATTAATTATTTTGAATTATTAGAACTATACACCAAGTTTAATGGGTTTTTACTAGCTCTTCGTTATAGCAATGTTATGCCACCTTTTTCAGAGGCATGTCATCTTACAATCTAGTGCTTAAGAAGCTGAGATACTGGTCGAGAGGAACAAGTACTGGAACAAGTAAATAAAGTCAGGTGCTTGGCATATACCTTTTGCACTAACAGTAAGTCTGGGAATAGTAAAAGTGATGATCGCGCAAAATCTAATCATCCTCGGGAATGGATACAGATGGCTTTCAAGATCTCTGCTTTTGGTCTTGTTGGAAGTTAGCGATAAGGTGGCTGATGACTTCAAGCACCTTCGATTAATTTTAAAACAGTCTTGATCATGCAATTTTAATAAATGATTCTTGACACTATTACTATTTTATTCCGCCATGGAAATATCTTTTTTGCAGCACTGTTTAAGGACCTGAAGCATATTATTTTTTAATTAATATAGATAATAGCTCTAAAATTAATAATTATATAAAATTTAATATCTTTAAAATTTATAAAATTTAAATTAATAATTTTTTAAAAACAAACTCATACCTAACTAAATAAATTATATTTTTTTAAACATTGACAAGGATTCCTCGCATGAAGGCTGCGGTGAAGTTTGTTTTTGAAGGAAAAGTCCACCACTCATTCTGAGGTGCTGTGTGAGCCAGCTCAAATCCTTTAACCAGCCATTATCTCCGCTAGCATTTTTTTTTTTTGGGTAGTCAAAAATCAGTTCACGAGCTCGTTGCAAATGACCAAATTAGCTCTCTGCAATAAGTTAACTGGGAAAATTTTATTGTTTACTGAACAAAGTCCTTGTAGTTTTGACATTTACATTTGCAATCCATGGGACATAAACAAACATTATTATGACTGGTCCCATACCAGCAAATTCACAACATGGGTCAGAATCAGAAATCACTGATCAGGAGCCAAGGACAGCCTTTGCTTGGCAAGAAAATGAAAGAACAGTCAGTTGAAAGGGTCAGACATTAAACATGCTCGTAAATGACAATACTCTGAATGAAATATGTGGCCAAGTTTGTATTTACAGAAAGTTGACAAAATTGCCACCGCGTGCTGATCTGAAAACTAGAGATTAAAAAGGAAAGACGCCTACTGTTTCCTTCACGGCCTGCCCTCTTGAATACACGTCAATTTCATCAGAAAGAGGGCATCAGGAAAGTAGTTTAGGGAAAAGGAGAACAGTACAAATTACTATTAATAGAGCTCCTTTCTGCAGTCATTCATCAGCAATACTAAAATCTATTCAAGCGCAGCTTCCTCGTTTGATTTCTTGTATTCCGGCTTCAGCTCATATGATCCTTGATTACTTCCCTTGTTGTTGTAGACACAAAGGTCTTTAAGCATGTCTTTAACAAATTGCTGCAGAAAGACAAGGTAATAATGAGACAGAGAAGGCGAGGACAAAATACTTCTATACTGAAATTCAACAGAGAAAATGGCAAAAAAGCAAATCTTAAAACAAGCATTTCAAAAGAAAATAAAAGGTATTTCACATAAGCTTTAAAAGATCCTGGTGGCTGGCCGCATAAGTTTTTGAGACAGCCAAAACTATATTTTTTTTTGTCTGTAATCCAGATGGGGGAAGGAAGAAGAAGGATGGTCAACAGATGATAAAGTTATTCTAGTGTGACAATTCATGGAGCACTATCTGCCCAGACTTGTTCGAAATGTTCAAAAATAAAAAGAAGTATGCAAAGTCACAGTTTTTCTGTAAGAGAAACCCTGGTTAAAATAGATAGAATTGCTAAAATCTGCAAGAAACAATATTATGTAAAATCTTAGAACTCTAGCAATCAAAATTAGAGTTTTGACGAGTCCAATAATTTCATTCAAAATCCAGAGACAAGGAGTAGAAAATCATCCAGTGAAAGGATGCAATCATGATGTCAACTAACATGAAGCATGTGATCATTACCACTCTAAAACGACATGCCTCATGCCCATTTGAACAGTCAAGTTAACAAAAAGATGAAAAAAGCTCATGCCCATTTGAACCTGTTAGTGAGAGATATTTGAATTTCAACTAAAGGCTCAAAGAACTTCTGCCTAGTGTTTGGATGCAGAGTGCATGTACTTTTCATATCTGAACAGCTTGGAATTTGGCTAGTAATTTTACTTCTGACCCCCGTAGAAGAGAAGTCTTATCATGGTGTTAAAGGATGAGTTCATAACATGTACCAAAAGTAGTAATATACTAAATAGTAAGAGCCTGTAATTTAAACATGGGTATAGCAGGTAAGCATAACGCTGGAATTCTTCAAATTACTATGAGAAGATCACATTAGAGTACTTTCACCCTACACAAACAAAGAGATAATCAGAGCACCCCAACTTGTCTTACAGCTTTGTAAAGACCCATATTTAGAAACAGCACCTCACAAGTCAAATGTCCACATATACAATATATTCTCTGTTGATCTACAGGTCATGCGTAGCAAAGTTGGTCAAACTCATGATTGCATAGTTCATGAAATCATATATTCCTCTAAAAGCAAAATGTTTTTGCATGCTTTCAATACAGCATCATATGGCAACAATACGGACATGTAAAATGACTTGGAAGATCGAAATTATGACACACAGCACTCAAAAGAACTCTGACCACTAATTCTGGGTATCATAGACACATAGAATTTTTAATTATTTTTTTACACACTATTGTTACTAAGATCCAAACGATAGCATAAGCACATTTGCAAAAACTAAGTGGTCAAAAAGCATACTTCAGGTTGGTCTGTCTCTTGGATCAGCTGTTTTAGTGTCCAGTTTGGTTGCTTTTCAAAAAGCTTAAACATAATCCCTTCCATTTCTCTACGGTCTCTTCTCGTTCTTTTCATATCTGATGCCTTGATTGGCAGTTTCTTCTTATCCTATAGCAAACACAAATGTTTAGAATAGTCCAATATCATAAATATCACTAATCTATCTGGTAATAGCAAAAAAGAAAGTGCCTCCACATAAAGCAAGGTGAAAAAACATTGACAAATGTGTAGAAAAAGGACAGTACAGCGAGTCCAGATATAATCATCCCCGGCATAGGCATCATATGACTCCCAGTGTCATTGTCTATGACCTGAAATGGGAACAAGGAGAGGGTCAAAGAGAATTGATCATCCATAAAACGCATGAAGAAAAGATGTTCAGTGTAAAGCAGACCTTTATTTGTCTACTCTTGACCATGTACTTTTTTGTTCTTTCACGACATATTTTTCTATAGTTCTCAAGGTTTTCACTATGAGGCCTCACATCAAATTTGTTCAGTATTCTTCCCTCCACAGACAGCTTTCCTATAAAACAATGGAATTTCACCAACTTTAGTTCAGCTTCCAAAGTTCAGTTGCCAAAATTGAAACATGTTTTACGAGTTAGAACAAGAAAACAGCTGTTTGTTATCCAAGCAAACAGGCAGAAAAAACAGCATATACTAATTGCATATTCTCGTGAAGAAAGGAAGAGTTCCATTTCCATGATGAACTGATGTGCATTTTTTTTGGTACAGAGAAGAGCCCACAGGCCCAAGGACACAAATACTAACTAATTATCATGGATACTATTACAAGCAAACCTACAATGATCAGCTGAAAGCAAGTTCAGGAGTCCTGGTAGAGGATCAGGAAGATATTTGATTCCTAACTTCGCATTAGATCTTATATTAGTCAGTCAACCGGCATACTGAGTTCCCTTCTCCGTAGCATGTGCAATTATATTTAAAGTTATTGCTCAGTGGCAATACAGCGCAGAAAAATTCAACCTAGAGTTTTCTAGCTATCCCAAAAAAATGATCCACTGGCTTGCTTTTCCTTGAAGTGAACCATCTTAAAGGTTACTATTGTCCTCAGTTTGGATAGCGAGGCAAAACAGGGAATTTAAGTAAACTATTTTGTCAAATAAAAATGATAAATTAACTATGATCTGAAGCGTTCTTCATGGAAAGTGACAGAAGCATGCTTACCTTGAGAGGACTCAGAAAACACAGACATATCAACTAAGTCTTTAGACATTTCCATAGAGTAAGACTTGAGTCCATCTCCAGGTCCAGTGCCAGCCATTTCCATAGTGAACTGAACATGATATGGAATGACTTAGATAAGGTGAAGCAGTCCAAAAGAATAGACGTCCCAAAACAACAAAAGAAATGCTATATCATCTCCCGAAATTTTTCATTGATGTCATGAATTAATCTAAATTATCGATCCAGTTATAGTGACATCTTCACTCAACCCAAGGAAAAGAAGAACCGAAATCAAGGCAAACATAGTACCAAGAAGCTCATTATTATGCACCACATAAAGGAGATCTACAACCCAACAAGTCCTTTCAAACCTTAGTCAATCCTGATGAAATTAGAAAATTTTAATGTCATGATCACTGCTCGCTAAGAAATAAAACAATTTGAACACACCATCATCTAACTCATCTACGGTATGTTGCACTTGAAATCGATTAACAATCAGAATACCAGAAAGGATTTAAAGTATTTGATATCAAGTTTGCAAAATGAAATAGATTCTTTTCTATGGGAACATGATGATTACAGCAATTCAAATATTTCCATCCGGATACTGATGTACTTCCTAAGAAATCTTCCAAGCACAAAGTTATGACTCACTCTGCCTTCAATTCCCACAAGCCAATCCAACAAGAAAAACAAAAACATGCAAGTCGCAACATAACAGAAAAACAAAAAGTCGCCTCATCTAAGATTTTTTTCTTAAAGTGGAAAAGGTCATTACTAACTTGCGGACCACAATTCCTGAAAAGGGAAATCTGAAGATAATGGACAGAAATATTTAGTTTGATACGTGAAATTCAATTCTCATTAGCAAAATTCATTAAAACTAAGCAACACGATACACAACATTACAGATGAAGAAAATGAAAATGACACGAAACTGAAAAATAACACCACATTCCATAAGAGTGTAATAACCTGTGAAATGCAGAAACCAAAAGAAATAGTGAGGTGTGAAAACCACACAAAACAAAACAAAACAAGAATCAACTCGAAATTTAATGCATTCGGATAATCCAGCAGTAAAATGTCACCAATAACCAAAACAATCTAAAACCACACAAATTAGTCCCTAGAAATGACACAGCACAAAATCCAGCCAGCAAAGGAAAAAGAAAACACAATCTTGATTCAAAACAAAGGGAACCCATATACCCCAAGGAACCACACAACGCAAACAAACCATCAAACCTACAAAAACCAACCATGCAAGGCAAAGAACAAACCCAAAAGACATGAACTTGAACATATCTTAAAGAAGGACAGAAACACAAAAAAAGTTGTATCTTTTTAACCTCAGTAGCAGAATTATCATCATCATTGCTTTTAAGAGGGTCAACAGAGACAATGACTTTAGCCACAGGTGGCGAAGAGGCATCAGCATCACCACCTTCATGTTCTTGGCTTCGTAGAAAACGAGAGACTATTGAAGGACATTTCATCAACCAAACTGATTTCTCTGCTTTGCTTGCATCCAAGAACCCACCAAGAACAGGACTTTTGTTATTATTGTCATTTGTAAGGTTTTTGTTGTTGTTGTTGTTGTTGTTGTTGCCGCCACTGCTGCTGCTTGCCTCATCGTCCATGGCGCGAGAGACTAAAATGGGGCAACGGGGTCTTTCTCTCTTGTGGGAGTGAAAGAAACGGTTTTTGAGATAATATTTTGGTTTTTATTTTATTTTTAACAGCGAGAAGGCCACAACCGGTTATGGGGGCAGTTTTATATTAGCGAGAAGGAGCCACGTAAGGCGTGATCCAGCTGGAGTCTTTGTCTTTGAATTGGATGATTACAACCTATAATTAACTAAACCTGGTTTAGCTAAAACGACAAGTCGTCTGCTGCCACTGCATAGTGAACCAGGAGGATTAAAACCCCGCTCCGAGCAACAAAGTTTGTGACTTTTTTGAGTTCTTTTCATAAACTCTCTCTCCCTCTTTCTCGATTTTGTCTTCACTACTTATATGGTAATCTCTTGATTTCTCTTTCCTCTTTTACATGCAATTGTTCATTCTTCTATGCAGTGTTTGATTTATTTTTTTTGTTAGACATAATGGTGGAATTGTAAGTGAAAAAGCAAAAGCCCAGTTGCTGATTGGGATTTTGATTTGTTCTTGCGAACTGGGTTCTTCTTACTTTGGTCTCGAAAGTGTAAAAATGGATGAGTTGCTGGAATCATGTTGCATTGTTGTTTGAGGTTTATGTCCGGTTCTTTGTTTGATTATCAATTGATGCAATAATGTTAAGTTATTGCAATTTTTCAATTTTTGAGAAGGGAGAAAGGCTGTCTAGAGAAAAAAAACTTGCGCTTTCTTTTACATTTAGTTATAGTTAAGCGATGAATCTTGTTGTTGTAGCAATTTGTCTTGATATTTAGTGTTCGAATAGGTAAAATGGAGAACAGAGTTGCTAATCAGCTCCCTGAAGTAGACTCTTTGCCAGATGGGTTTGTTGACAGCTCAATGGAACCCGTGGCTCCTCAAACTCCAACTTCAGAGCAAGAGAAGCCAGTCAGCGACTGCGAGGATAGTATTGGTAAAGTTGATCATGTGAGTGAAGCATTACAGGAGATGGCTGCAAATGAGTCTCAAACCAGTCAGAATGGTACCGAGAAGCCTGAAAAAATGAAAAATTTCCCTGTTCCATTGCCTGATATTGATGGATGTGATGCTTCAGTGCACTTGGTAGTTGAGCCTGATCAGGGCGCGTGGCAGGAAGAGGGTACACTTACCAAGCCTGTCATAAATGATTTAGTTCCTGAGGCTTCTGTTGGGGTGTCCAGATGCAGCGAGGTAATCAAAGTTCAAGGGAGTTCTCAAAGTTCAGATAGATGTAATTATCTTCTCTTCCATTGCAATTGCTTTCATAACTCCGATTTTGTTTTGAGTTTCTGATTTTACATTGTTGGCCCTTGGTCATTCCTTTGCAGCCACTCAAGGAGGTTTGGACTCACAAGCCACTGGTATAAAAGAAATATCTTCATCAGAAAGCACTGAGTTGCAGAAAGGCAGAAAAGTAGTCAGTGACCTACCTTGATTAGTTTGATCACTAAAGAGACTTCTAGCTATTTTTTTTCTTCTTATTTCTAGTTACTTAAATGCATTTTGATCTATGTGTGAGGACTGCGCAGTTGTGTGTTTGTTTCTTTCCTGTCCCTATAATTCCTTGACAGTAAGGCCTGCCATCTTTTTCAGCCATCCAACTCCATAATGTCATGCCATTTTGACAACAACATGCATACTACTATGCATTATATATATTTTTTCTTGTTTTCCTGGATGTGCTTAATTTTTAAGAACATCCCATATTTCCATCTATATAGGAAGTATTACTATTGTGATTCATTGTACTTCATTTATTGCCTTCAGGAAGCTACTGAAACAAAACGTAAGAATGCAAAACGAACCTTCAAGTCAGAAAAGGAGTTTCTGGAGTTCACTTTGAAGTATCAACAAGTGCTTACTGAAAGAGATGCTGGTGAGTTTGAATGCGTTTGCAGTGCCCGAAGCTTGCTTTCATTGTATTTGATAGACTTAATACATCGCGAAGAAATTTTGAAGCTTCTTTTTAGTATTTCCTTAACTATAATTGATTGGATGTAGCATACCTTGTTCAGATATTTGTTTTCAGACTAGCATAATTTCATGACAATATAACTAGGGCATGTTTTGTTGGTTTATAAGACTTGCACCCGCAATTATGAAAAGGAAGCAAACCACATTTCATGCAGGAATTTAATGTAGAAAATGGCTTTCACTTGTTACCTGGGCTTGCGATATGTTGATCCCTGAAATCTAGAACATCACTTCTTCACATTTACAGGAAAACGCTGTTAAATTAAGGGATAATTCCTCCTTTCTGAGAATAAGTTTGCCAAGGTCTTCCAGATTCCTGCCAAAATATCTTCTTTTGCTTTCTCCAATGGAAAAAAAAAACTTGTCAGAAGCTGGTGACAAATGGATTGAACCATTGAAGTTGTTTTTCCTTGAATTGCTCATTGTAGCATTTTATACAATCTTTGCAGGATCGAAGAGATAACTACATCAAAATTAAAACCATTTGTTATTGGTTTTTGTTTGTAAAGTCATGATACCCATTGTGATTTTCATTAAAATCTTTACAATTTTGAAGATAGGTCAAACTCATGCTCGGTGACCTTTTCCCTTATTCTTTTACAATTTTGAAGATAGATCAAACTCATGCTCGGTGACCTTTTCCCTTATTCTTTTGCAGCTATTGTTGTTCGTGATAAGCTTGAGTCACTGTGCAGAGAGTTGCAACGCCAGAACAAAATGTTGATGGTATGCTTGATTGTAAACTGTATCTATCCACAATGAGTGAACTGTAAAGTTGTTACTTGTTTCAGATGATGATACTTTACATGTGATTGGTAATGTTTGGGTTAGTATTTGAGCATGCAAAAACTGTTGAGGTCCTTGACTTTTCCCACAGTTGATGGCTTTTAAAGTTCTGTTATCATCTATCCCTACTCTTGAAAATAACACTCTTAAGGGAAAGAAACTGTTCAGGTTCTGAACTTGTATTTTTCAGTCACAAACTCTGCTTTATTTAATTCAGTGCTTTGTTTCTCGTACAAATTTGATATGAGAACTTGTTTTCCCAATTAAGATAGGAAGTGATGGGGTGATAATTTGACAGGATGAATGCAAACGGGTATCAACAGAGGGGCAACATTTGAGATTGGATTTATCAACCAAATTCCAAGATGCAATACAGGTTTGGTTGGCGTTTTTCACTCAATTGAGATTGAGTATCGAGCTGTAGTACACTTGCATCATTCCTTTTTCCTGGGAGGATGAACCATCTGATGCAACTGGAATAACTAGTGTCTTCTGTTATAGGACGTGAGCAACAGGCTAGAAGAGCAGAAGGAGGAATCTCTCACTCAGTTGAAGGAGAATGAGATGTAAGAAAAATATAAAATACATGCAAAATTATCAAATGTTATAGAAATTTCATTTTTTGTTTGAAGTGGATGAATCAATATATAATAGTAATATTGTTGCGATGATAAATATTCTGGGCTTGACTATGACTGTTCAGTTTCGAGTAGTGAGCAGCCCATTTATTACAGATAGGTCTGTCTCCAAATTCCCCTTTCCTGAAATTACTGCTGGTACACATAATTGTCAATACGTAATGACCGTAGCTGTTTTTGATGTTTCTCTTTCATGAATAAGAATTGAAGCAGAATGGAATTGGATTCCTTGAATCTTTGAGATTGTATAACCACGCAATAGGCATCTCCATATCATAAATAAGAACCACCATGGCTGTGTAGCCACAAACAAAATTTTGTGATTTGGCTGTCTCAGTTTTTGTCCTCTGTCCCTACCCTTCCATGCCCAGATCATGGATGCTTTCTTGGATTTATCCAGGACTTATCTGCGCACACCTATCAATGGTTCTTTAAAATATATGAAGTGTGAATACTATTGCTCTCAACATAATCTACCTGATTTTTCATCCTTAGGTTAAGAAAAAAGCTGAAGGAATTTGCTGATCAGTATGCCATTTCTGAACAGCAAAATGCACAAAAGGTTTGTAATTTATGCTTTACTTGAATCTGAAGAATGCTCACTGGTTCCTTGTCTTTAAGTACTTGTAAAGTTGTTGTTCATCTTGTTTTTGGAATTTGAATTCACAGTTAAAGCAGAAAACACTGGAACTTCAGATTGCTGATTTGAAGATCAAACAGCATGAAGAAAAATTAGTTCAGGAGCAGTCACAGATGAAAATATATGCAGAACAGGTGTCCAAATTATTGGCAACTGAAAAGAATTTGCGTTTGCAGTTGACAGCAGATGGAGACAAGTTCCAACAATTCCAGGTCAACTTCATTTGCTGTTATGTTCAGCTGACATCATTATACATGAATTTTAAATTGGATAGTGAATGTGAATTTCAAGTTTCATGTCCTGGTAACACTTGATAAAGGGTGGTATGCTAAGATGCTTTTTTTATTTGTTCTTGTACAATATTGATGCCAGCTGATCTAATTAGCTAAAATCACCACCAGCTTCCCTTAACCATAAAAGAAAAAAAAAATCTGTAATCTCTTCTTAATCCCGCTCCACCTTGTCAATGTGATGTCTGTGGCCCATGGCAATTATTTTTGAGTTAAAGAGTACTATAATCCATCTCCCACAACTTACATGTTACATTCTTAATAACTTAACAAACATTGAGGGATCTAAAGTGCTAAGTTGATTTTGCAGGAAGCGTTGGTAAAGAGCAATGAGGTTTTTGAAACATTTAAGCAAGAGATTGACAAGGTACACTTGCATTTCTATTAAAGAGAACATGCATTTTATTAATGTGCCTATTCTTGATTTCTCTCTGTTTCAGTGCCTTGTGCATTATGTGTGTTGAGTAATCATTTCTCCTTGTTGTCGCGGAAATAATAGATGGCAAAATTGATCAAGGAACTCAAGAAAGAAAATACATTCTTGAAGAGCAAGTGCGAGAAATCAGATGTTATGCTGATTGAGCTTGTTGATGAGGTATGGTTGGCTTGCATTTGTAGATTACATCTTTCTCGATTATTTGCAACCAGTAACCCTTCCTATTTTTAAGCTTTTATTGACATGCAAGCATGGATTTTTACCAGTACTTAAGCTCCGTGAGCTTTTAAGCATGTTGCTCTCTTCAACTTCATGCAAGGGTGTCCTCCATCATTGGAGGATGTTATCCTCCTCCATGTGCTATCTTCAAATGTAGAATTTAAGTTGTACATCAAGAAAGCCTTTTGCCCCAACTACAATTGGCTACTCTAATTATATGTGGTCGGCCCATACATATTCTAGACATTTCATTGCTCATTCCGGTGATTTTGGTGCAGTGCTGATTCATTACTGCAAAATTCCTCTATTAACATATGCTTTCTATTACCTGAAACATAAAGCCCTTTGAATTCTTCTTTTTGGCAGAGAGAGAAGTTGAAGAAACAACTGGATAAAACAAGGAATCAAAAAGAAAAGCTGGAGTCACTGTGCCGATCACTCCAGGCAGAGAGAAAGCAGAATAAAACTGGGAGCAACAGCAGTGATTCAGTCCCAGCCTGATTATTATTGATCCTCCACCAGATTATTATTGATCCATGCGTTTATCTCATTGTGAATTTTGGAATATTGTTTCAAATTTTATTATGTTTTGTGTCGGCTTTGGTTTCTTATTGAGGGGATTCGCAGTGATCAAATGTAACCAACCCTTTACGAGTTGTTTGCTTTTTTCGTGAGATAGTTCTCTTCTTTTCTTGGAACCAAAAAATTTGTTCTTGTTATTGTACTGCTTTAACTTATTCTAGTACCTATGTTATGATTGGCATCCAAAGTTACTTTGGGAAATCAGTGTACAGTTTTTCAGGTTAGTTTATGCTCGCAGCCCTACAGGTTCAAAATCTAGATGACAATGAAGAACAAATATAATAACCATTTTACCAGAGTTTGTGGGCCTCCAAAGCAGGCGAGAAGCCCTTCGAGCATTCCTCCATTTGCTTTACCAATCACCACGAGAAGAAACTAGTGCATGGTAGGTGTATTTCTTGCAATTCCAAGAATATTTGCCTCGGATGAAATCCTTACCGGACAAAGAAAAAATTATGTTCTCTCTTCTTACAAGTTTGTCAGGTAAAAGACAATGAATTGTTCGAAGGGGAGAAATTGTCGGTGTTTTAGAATTGTTGACCCGTATTTGTAAAAAGAAGAAAAGGCTTGGTCGTCTTTCATCTCTTTTGTTCGTTTCAAACCAATATTCAAGGTGTCCTGCAGAGGTAATTGTTGATCACATATTTTTTCCTTGTAGTGTTCTTGGTGTACAGCACATATCCAGCTGCGATTGTAGTATTTGTAAATTTTTATACCAAGATCAGAATCTAAAATGTACCATACACGGAAATCTCAACTGTGGTGATTTGAACTAAATTCATCTCTCCAATTTGACTAAATTCAATAAATTTTTTTAAATGGAAACTTACCTTCTCATACACTAAAAAGGAGATCATTGAACACTTCCAGCACATAATTAATTCACACTCACCAAATTGGTGAATCCCACAAAACAATTTAGAATATTCGAACAAACCAGCACACAATCAAGTCGCACCACAGATTTGGCAATCTCGCAAAACTCCATGCTTATCCCCTTCTTTTTTTCACTGTATACTAATCACATACTAGCCGAATCCACACATTGAAACGAAGACAGCACGCGAATCTTTTGTTTGAAAAGACTGAGAAATCTATAATTAATCAACCATGTTTTCGTTTTTTTTTTTTTTCATGCGACTCTAACAATTTTTCTGCATACATAAAGTATTAAAAATCTAGGAATTGAAAACCGGAATCTCAAAGCCATGAGGTTTTTCATGATCTTACGTTTTCAGTAAATGAATATGTAAGAACAAAACGCCTGGAAAATAAATCTATTTACAAAGGGGAGGCAGGAGGAGAGTTTTGTGGGGAAACTTAAGACAGAAGAAGAGGGCACCTCCCCTAATATTATTTTTTGCTAACGCCAGTTGAACCGTGAGTCAATACTAACGGACTTGGACAGCCACGCCGAAAAGACACTGCCTACGTCAGCAGAATCCACGATAATGTTCTTTTAATGTTTCTCGTACTCACTCACCAACTCCAAGACCCCACGAACCGTCGCACACTCATTTGCTAAAAGATTTGACAGCCAATCGCGTTCCTCCACGTTTCCCCAAACTCCCTACTTCTGCATGCACCGAACTCCGACCCGGACTTGTACACAAACTCCAAAACATGAAATTTATATAAACTTTTCGAATCCGCTGTTCTCGTATGTAACAACCACCTGAACCATCTTAAGACCCATCTTCCTTCCCCCTTTTCCCTCTCCAAAGTTAGTAAAGTCATGAACTTTACTGATCACTAAAAACCCTAGCTCAGTGTAATCACTGCTGTTTTCCTTCTCCTTTTCTCTTCCTTTCAATTTCAAGTCAAAGGTAGGCCTGTTTGTTTTAACCATCTCTTGTTTGGGTGATTTTATGGTTTTGGGCTGAATTCTGTGGTTTTGTTATTCATTTTTTAGGCTTTTTGTGCTGATGGAGATGAATTTAGTGGCTAGTTGCAAGGTAATCAGTAATTTAGTAAGCTTATCAGTGGTGGTGTTGATCAAAGTGTGGTTTGTTTGGATGTTGATTCACGTTTTTGTGGCAAAGAAGAATTTTATTTTTTTATTTATGCATGCATGTATGTATCTGTGCTAATAATGTTTATATGCTTAACTTGAAGGGAAAGTTGGCATATTTTAGAATTAAAGAGCTCAAGGATATTTTATCCCTGTTGGGTCTTTCAAAGCAAGGGAAGAAGCAGGTCTCTGTCTTCCTTTTTCTGTTATATATATGTTTTGCAATTGTTTGTGCAAAGATTTGCTGGTTTTACTCATTTTTAATTTGTTTGCTGGCTCAATCATTTTCAGGTCCTTCCTTTTTCCTGCATTTAAATCATGATTGGTTTATCTGATATTTTTCTTTTTGTGCAGGATTTAATGGACAGAGTTTTGGGTTTGCTCTCAGATGATGAAAGTGAGTTATCATTGCAATTTTTGTTATTTATGGAATGTTATTTATTATTTGCCCTTGGTACTGTTAGTCAGGGCTCTAGGGGAATCACCCTGTATGTTTTTTCTTTTCTTTTCTTTTGTTCTTTTCTTTTATTTTATTTTTATTTCAGATGTGTCCTTCGTGCCAATGTTTCTCGACATCTAATCATCCCCTCTGTTGTCATGAATTTGATTCCTCTTGTTTATAATCACAACTCTCTATTTACTTGCCTCAGCGCAGTTTAATTCAACTCCTGATAAATGTGATTATACATGTGTGAAAACTTTTTGCAGTTTGCTCCACTCGCAGCTTTGTAAGGAAACAGCAGATTGGAAAGGAAGCTGTAGTGAAAATAATTGATGATGCTTACAGGTTTTTATTTTATTTCTATTTCTATTTTCATGTCCTGTGCATCCTGATGGCTGCTCTGTAGTGTTTCTGTGTGGGTGTCTGCCTGTCATTTCCTGACTTGTTTTGTACAAATGGTTTGGTTTTCTAATCAAAATACTTATAGTTTCTTCTAAACCTATATTTTGCCCATCTATTTATTGGAAAATAAAGTGTTATTTCCCCTTGTTTCTTGCTCATATGTTGTGTGTTAAACCAATTATTTTTCCCAGAAAAATGCAGATTACAGATGCATCAGATTTAGCAGTGAGGGCTCCAAGTGGCTTAAATACTATGAGTGTTAAAGAAGAGGTTGAAGATTTCATGAGTCCAGAGAAGAGGATTCGTTGTCCTTGTGGAAGTTCACTGCCAACCAAGTTCATGATACAGGTAAGGTCAAACATAGTGGTATTTTTATTTCTGGTTTGAATTAAACATGGAAGAACTCTGCAGTCACAGCTTAATCGGATATCTAGTTCTTTGTTTTAATCTTTGAGTTTTAGCAGGAAGAAATAGCTAGCTATGAAGTTGAATGCGTTACACAGCATCTTAGGATTCAGAGCACTTACATTGCCTGATTATTTGATTTTTTCTTCCCTTGTAAAATGTAGAGTGTTGTTTCAAATTCTTACTGGGGCTTTTCTATATGCAGTGTATAGATTCAAAATGTCAAGTGCAACAACATATTAGTTGTGTCATTTTTCTGGAGAACCCTGTGGAGAGTGACCATCCAATTCCACCTGTATTTTACTGTGAAACATGCCGTATTGACCGAGCGGATCCGTATGTATTTTATAGTTATCTTTTTGTTTGGTCATATATGTATGTTCCCAAGTGAATCGTGTCTAATTAGTCCAGTTATGGCCATCACTATTTTTCTTTTCCTGGTGCATGCATAATTATTGTCTCCTAATGTTGTACAAAATAGAAAATGATTTTGTGTCCACAATGGATCTTCTTCTCTATGTGAAGGTATTGTAAGCTCATAATTTTTCTGTATGGATGTGACTTTGAACTTGCTCTATTTAATTGTTGCTTGCCACGTGTAGAAACAAAAGAGTAGTTCTGAGGTAGAATGGGAAGTGGATAAACTCTCTATTTTCACCTAGCAAGGAGGATCTCCATTTTCAGAGAACAAAATGGTATAATCATACCAAAAAGGCATGTCAAAATATTATTTGGGACATACTTTAGCATGGGTTGCATGACATGTTTTTGCACATGAGATGATGATTTACCGTGAGAAATTACACATGAATCATGGGTTTTTCTTGTTGTGGTTGTATGCCTTTGCATGTACATATTTTTTTTCTAGCAGTTCACGAAGCAGATCTTGATCTGAGTGTTCAGCATATTGATTCCCTTATTAGAATTGATGCATGACCATCACCCATAAGCTCAATGGACTACTATTGGTGATTTATGTTTGTTTCAGTCTTTTTACTTTTGTTTTCTTTAGATTAGATTTGCAAATGAAGGGTTCTGCTATATTGACATGCTTCTTCCCTCTACTATATTGACATGCTTCTTGTGGGCAGTTTTTGGGTTACTGAGGCGCATCTATCATTGCCTGTGAAGTTAAAGAGTTCAAATATTTCAATGGATGGGTGAGCTTGCTCTCTCTCTCCCAACCTTAGAATTAAGTGCTGCTACAACTATGGAGGGGGATTGATTTGGGGGGGGGGGGTAAATTATCCAATCAAGGAATCCACTTAAGCCTATCACACGACAAGAATTAATGAGCCATGAAATTGATTTTGTTAACATTATCACTGTTGCTATAGCTTTTTTGATCTATAATTTTGCAATTCCCCTTTTGGGTTGAGGCTTTTTTTTTTTTTGATATGCTATTCTAGCTCTTATTTTCTCAATTTTTTGGCTCATGTGTTTTTGTAATTCATTATATTCTGATTTTTTTTTCAATGTTCTCCAGTAATGTCACATTGCAGAATGTGGAAACAACTTTTCAATTGACAAGATCAAATCAACAGCTACTACAGAATTGTGAATATGATGTTCAGGTTGGTTTCCTGAATGGCGCGTTGATTGCAGAATATTCACATTTAATAAAAAAAGGGTCATGCCTCCATAGTTTTGTCATGTACAGATAAATTTACATGCTCAAGTTGTTTTTGTGCAGGCCTGGTGCATGCTTCTCAATGATAATGTTTTGTTTAGGATTCAGTGGCCGCTTCATGCAAATTTACAGGTTAATGGTATGCAAATGTGATCTTCCATTATTCATTAATGGGTACACCAGCAGCTTTACTATCTTTCTCATATGTAATAGAATTATTAATATGATCTGAACAGTCTCTTCTGTACACCTTTTTTTTTATCTGGGTGTAACTTTGGTTAAGCATTGGTGTTGTCCTTAAGGCAGGTGTAGAAATGTTTCATAATTCAGTAATGACTAGACTTTCCTTGGTCATGAAATGGATGGATTGCATTGTGTTGTTGCAATCCATTAGGCTTTTCTCTTGGATTAGCAATAGTGTTGTATGGTGAACAATAATTGTTATGCATCTGATGCATTACACAAAAGGATCTTTTGATCATGATAAGGTTTCAGGTGCAACACCTTGGCTAAAACAATTTATTTTAGTGGGGTTAAGGTCGTAAGGTGCTATTGGTCGATATGCATTTATTTAACTGAGAGAAGATATGACACCTTTCACCTACGACTTGGTCTGCTAAGCTTGCCACATAAGTACCCCCTCTAAAGGCCTGATGTTCTTTATGCAAAAGAGGCGAAATAGGTGATTTAGGAATGTTTGCCTAGTATGCTCATTGCTCAGACCCTCCAAACAAGTTGCCTGGAGTTGGTTCATTTTGTTTTAATTTGTTGACTGTGACAAGCCAGTGGAGCCAGTATTTCAGATGTCTTTTTCTTTTTTGCCCTGAATGCTATGCAAAAGCCCAGTTGACAGTTCTTCATTCTTTAAATACAGATATGCCTGTGAGAATGCTAAATAGACCAGCATCACAGTCTCTCGGTGCTAATGGCCGTGATGATGGTGCACAAGTGAGTCCATTCCCCATTCTCCTTTCTTATGAGATGATTTTGAGTGTTAATATCCTAATTGGCATTGTTTGTGTCCATTTTTTTTTTGTGTGTGTGACTTTGTATTTGATTGGATATTGTTTTGAGTTAAAGTCGAGCATTCTTTCATTACATGTTTAATTGAAATTAACATCGGTGCTCTTGTTGTCAGATCAAATTATGCATTCGAGAGGGAATAAATAAAATTTCTTTATCAGGATGTGATTCTCGTGTTTTCTGCTTTGGCATCAGACTCGTAAAGCGACGAACTGTTGAACAGGTGTTCCCACCTTTCATTCATGTGATTTACTTGTTGGGACAAATGGATGTCTCATCTGTTTGAAGGCTATGTCCATAGAATCAATTTTTTGGAACATTACATTACTGCCGCCTCTATTTG
Source organism: Populus ilicifolia (assembly GCA_015708895.1). Taxonomy (NCBI): domain Eukaryota; kingdom Viridiplantae; phylum Streptophyta; class Magnoliopsida; order Malpighiales; family Salicaceae; genus Populus; species Populus ilicifolia. Next base: position 1,555,988 of record SRLM01000025.1, read on the forward strand.
CCTACAAAAAAATGTAGCAAACTTAATTTTTATAAAAATGTCTTCCTAGGTGTATTAATTTTGTTTTATATATTTGTTTGTGCTCATCTATGCTACATCTCACTCTTAGATCCAAAGAAACAACGTGCCTTGAGTTCTATGTCACTAAATGTTTTTCCTCTGCTGATCAATTTACTACCGAAGGTTCTCAACCTGATTCCCAAAGTTGGTGAGTCTTTTGAAGATTCTCTTGCTCGTGTTTGTCGTTGCATTGGTGGTGGGATGGGTACTACAAACGAAGATAGTGATAGTGATTTGGAGGTGATTGCAGAGGCGATTACAGTTAATCTCCGCTGTCCTGTGAGTATGCCTGGCTTTTCTGTATTCATGCTCCTCGATGTATTTAGCACATTTCATGCAGTTTCATCTGACCTTGATATGGATAATGTCCTATGATTCTTGGCAAAAGATTCATTTTTCTTTTGATCTAGCATAATCCCAAGTTTGGGTATGTGGTATGATCTTTATGCATCATGATGTTTGCATTTTGATAGGATAACTAGTGCTTTTTTTCAGTCCATTCCATTGTTAACATGTCACTATGGCTTGCAGCTATGGCACACAAAAATGTTTTAATGAGAAAGACCAGTTCTATTAAAATAGTTGGTTGAGAATATTATTCATTTCAATTTGCTTTTCCTTTCTTTTGTGGGTTGGGATCCATTAGCAATCTTTTTAACTGACCATGTCAATACGGTAGATGAGTGGCTCTAGAATGAAGATTGCTGGCAGATTTAAACCTTGTGCTCACATGGGCTGTTTTGATCTTGAAACTTTTGTGAAACTAAATCAACGCTCTCGCAAGGTAAGTGATCTAACATGCATGTATTGCAATTCTCATTTTGTATTTGATTCACAAGTTTATATATCTGAGTGAGGTGTTCCGTGGTTGCAGTGGCAGTGCCCTATTTGTCTTAAGAATTACTGCTTGGAGGATATCGTCATTGATCCTTACTTCAACCGCATTACAACTATGGTAGTTCCTATGATTAATATCTTAAACTTTTTTTACTAGCATGTCTATCAAAATTTTAACAAGATAAAATGTATATATGCTTATTGGTATAGATGGGTCATTGTGAAGAAGACATAACTGAGATTGAGGTGAAACCTGATGGTTCTTGGACTGTAAAGACCAAAGTTGACATAGGTGATCTCAGGCAATGGCATTTCCCTGATGGTTCTCTTTGTGCTCTTACTGATGAAGTTACTTCATGTTACAAAATCCCGAGGCAGATCAAGAAGGGAGATGGCTTGAAAGCACATGTTAGTCCTGAGATCGGAATTAAGAATAATCTCAGTGGAATTGTGCAAGGAAGAAACCATCAGCTTGCTTTTTGTTCCTCAAAGAATCAACTTGAGGGAAGTTTTGTAAATCATGGCCAAAGGACAATAACAATGAGTAGTAGCACCACTGGAAGCGGCGGGGATGAAGAGGACCCTAGTATAAACCAAGATTACAGTGGGCATGTTGAAATATCTCCCTGTAGTGTCAATGAGATCAACTCTATCTGTCATTATTTTGACCCAACACTTGCAATAAACCATGGTAGTTCTGTGCCATCAGGGAATGCTGACATCATTATTCTCAGTGATTCTGATGAAGAGAATGTCAATTTAGTTCCTCCTGAAACTGTCTATGATACTTACAGAGTAAATGGGAGTGGTTCTTCATTGGCTATCAATCCTGGAATAACAGACTCATACTTAGAAGATCTAGGTCTCGATGCAGGTGCAAATTCTTGTTTTGGTCTCTTTGATACAGGTGTCAATGATGTTGGGATGTCTAACTGGTCATACTCTTCTTGTACTCAAGCTGGTCCCCATTTCCAATTATTTAATACAGACCCAGATGTATCAGATGCTTTTATTGATCTGGATCATCCTTCCATTAGTTGTGCTGTTCCAATGAATGGTTGTACACTGGCATCAACGCAAGCTATAACTTCTGGTGGTGAGGTCCTAGATTCTTTAGCCTGTGATGCCAATGTTGATATGGATGTTGGCTTGGTTGATAATCATATGAGATTTGTTGCTGAGGACCCCTCGTTACAAGCATTTCTCCCAGTTCAACCTGTGCAGCCTGACTTGGTGCACCAGCCTACTGTATCAGATCATGCCCCTACTGAGGATTGGTTTCCCCTTAGCCTCAGCAGCACCAGTGAGAGTTTTGGCAATCACACCAGGAATCATGATCAGGGTGCTGCTAAAAATGGGGTTGATTTGAGAAACCAGTTGGGATCAAATCAAGGTGCCTGATTGATATTCTTACATTGTTTTAAGCAATACTTTAGATTAGATGGTAATGTTGTTGCTTTATATTCCAGCTGATTAAATCCATGTTAAATTTCCAACATTTCAAAATTTCTATAATTCTCCAATACAAATTTGTTTCCAAATGTATCATGGAGGGCTTAATTGTTTTGGGATCAAGAAAATCTTGTGTTGATTCCTTTAGGGTCCTGAATTGGTATTTATGCCGATTTGTTAAATCATAATTGAATGTGATGATCTAAAGTGTTAACTCGGTGATGCTGGCCACTTTTTTGGCCAATGATATTGCCAGCATTTTTAAAGTAGTCAGATGCTTAGATCAGGTCATGGGTTCTCATGTGGTGCCATTTATGCAATCAAACTCCTTGAAGTTTCATGGGTGATCATTAACTATACTTTTAAAACCAGTTGCTAATCTTTAGAATTGGTCATTTTTCCCTTCTGGTAGAAGCTTTTTTTTTCTAAATCAGGAATATGAAAGCAATTTCGTGATGAAATATAATTTTGTGACCTATAATATCAATTATTCTGATTTGTGGTTATGTTCACTCACACATTCATCTTTGTAAATGTATGCGCTGAGTTAAATTTTAATCGTTTATGGTTTTCGGTAAGGTGTTAACTTTGAGCCTTTGCAGCTACTTCAGTTGCAGCTCTAAACGATGAAGCTAGGTCTAACAGGAAATGTAACAAGAAATTTTCAGATGGCCCTTTCTCATTTCCTCGCCAGCCACGATCTGTGAGACAACGTGTTTATTCTCAATAGATTCTGAAAGACAAGAAGGGAAATACATTTTTTGATTCATCGGGAAGGCTAATAGCCACCAGTACAATGCTCCCTGTTGACGTTGTTTAGTCTTTTTCTTGTGAATGAAGCACATAATTTCTTTCTAGCATGTGCATGTGAAGCCTATTGATCATGATGCCTATTGGATCAACGCTGATGTGCTACATGATTTTACAGCAGTAATGGGTCTGCTTTATTTAATGGTGAGCATAATTGGACATTTGTTGTTTTAAATTTCAGTGTTAACTGATATATCATTACTTTTAGCTTCTATACTTAACACGCATGTGCCTCTGTATGTGTTTATATGTGAACATGTCACTGTGATGGTGTTATACACGTAATATTGGGTTATAGTATACTTTGTAGATACTACAATTGAACATCTGTAATGCTAGCCAAATGATTTTACTTTGGTATGGCTAATACAGCCAAAGAAAAATTGCTAAGGAGTTTCTAAATGGAGTGTGCTTCTATTTATTTGTTGTTATTTTTTTTAGTAGAATTTCTGGATATTCAAGTTATCATTCAGCTGTGAGTGCTCTGATGATAACCTTGTCTAAAGATGGTAGGAAATGATTGACTTTTTGAGATAAAGACCAAAACACAAACCGTGCATTTGATAGCCAGCAATATTTGTAAAATTGTGTTGAATAGGACACTGTGTATGATGCAATTGAATCTGTTGCTAGTGTTAACAGAATTAGTGGATACTTATTAATGAGCTGACCATCTTTGATAGTTTTGTGTCAAACAAGTTTGACAGTATTATTCAAATCAGATTGTGTAATGCTATTTGCTTGCTCTCTTTTAGGTACCCTTGTATTTATCTATTGTTGGATCTTGGTGTTGAAGATTTGGCAGGTCAGACAACTATCTTGTCTTTTTGAGTTTTACAACTGCTAATATCAGTCTGAACAAGGGAATGAAAAAAGCATTTTTCTAGGTGGTGGTTAGTCTTAGACGTCATAGGTAGCCTTCTTTGACAAAAAAGGTAAAAACATAAATTTTCTCATTGAACTGAATTATTGGAGAATTATAGAGAGCTGGAGAAATCTGCTTATTTTCTCTGTTTGTTGCTGCCAGTGGAGCCATGGGATGGGACAGGATGGTGAGTTGCCAGACGAGCAACATTTATGGCATTACTGTGTCAATAGGGTGAAAATTGGGATTGGAGTTGTCCATCATAGAACATTAATCCCTAGGTGGATTTTGAAGTAGATGAGCAACCAACAGGAAGCGGGGCAGGTTGCTAGAGGTGGTTAAATTTGATTTCCATTTCTTTGGGAACTTCTATGTTACAACATTAGAAGGCATGCAATATCTTATCAGGTTATTGCTGAAGTGGGTTTTGAAATAGATGCAACAAACCGCAAGCAAGGCAGATTGTATTCAACTATGAAAGAGGGGCTGCGGATGGGGTTCATCGCACTGCCAACAGGTTTGTGGTTCTACAAAATTTGGTTGTAGGCTTGAATTCTTTTATTGGATGAAGTCAGTGGCCCTTAATTTGATTTGTAGGAATTGTGTTCCAACATCTTACCTTGGGGTTGCTCTGATTATTGAATTTCTCCATTGTGGATTTCAAATTTAAATTATTTGTTTTTATAAATGCAGACAAGTTGGGCACTCAGATGATTTATCTCTGGTGGCCGAGGTTGAGCATGGAGAAAAGGGGGGTAAATATTGGCTGTTTGACTTGCAAGGTAGATTCAAGATGTTAATCCTGCAACTTGCATGATTCAGCAATTTTCTTCGTCGCATGTTACCGGTGAAATGACCATTGACTTGGATAAAGATTTTAAGATCCTATAGGCAGAACTATGACACATGTAAATCAATGAGCATTCGGCGGCATCTTTTAACCTTCTCTTGAATATTAATACGCTTGTTTTGTTATCTTGGGCAAGGCATAGCTGCAGTCCATTTTCACAAAGCCACCAACTTCACTCGAGTAAACGTCTAGGTTTGTTTTTCTGGGATGTTCCTTTTGGGATCTCTGGTTCTTCGAAGTCTTTCTTGCTCTTTATGCCCCGTCTAGTTTTCTTGTTGCGTTGGCATTTCTATGTTTGTGCAGAACAAATATTGTCGCCGTATACATGATTTGCCAAGTTTGAACCTTTTCATCTGGATGCTACTCATTTGTATTTTTTGAGAGTATTTCCTTGTTCTCTTGCTTCCTTGTGTTTGTTTCCGGCCTTCATTTATTTTCGTCTTGGGTTGCATGTTTGCAGGGCCAAGGTTCATTTTTTTTCTTGCAGAAAATGTCGCATGGCTGGGATTTGATGATCTTAGGGTGCAGTTGGAAAACTTTTCTTGAATTTTCCAAAACATCTCCAAAAACTCCAAATTCACACGCTAATGGTAGTTACGGCTCCATATATAGCTTTTGAAATTATATCTGTAACCTTCCATCTTCGTAGCCTGCATATACAACTCGATTTTTTCTATCAGTAATTCCTAAACAAATCGAACTTGTCCAGACACATGACGTATTGACTTGCTTCGATTAAATTAATCATTCTAAGAACTTTGTTCATCTCAGTCAGTAATAATAATAATTTGAGGCACGAGGGGCTATAGAATGAAAGCTTCTATGGCTTTCCTGGCCCAAAAGGCCCACCTCTGCAAATTATAATTAGTCTAAAATTCCACGGAAAAAGTTTTTTATGTTTATTTAATATTAGAAAAGTTTATTAATAGAAAATAGTTTTGATTAATAAAAAAATTTATTTATTGAAGAAAAATTTAATATTTGTTATACTTAATCTTTATTATTTTGATTATTATTTATTTTATTTGAGATAATTTATAAAATTTAATTTTTTAATTATATTTTTATTTAATTTTTTAATTTATAAAATTTGTTTCTTGTTATTTCAATAAATTAAAAAAATATTAGTAAGATATTTTTTATAACATGATTAAATATTAAAAATTATTTTTTAATTTATTTATTATAACATCATCAAATATTAAAAAATAATTTATTTTTCTATAATTTATTTTATAAAAAAATTATTTTTTTAAAAAATAACTTTCTACAAACGAATAAGATTTACATAGAAAAGAAAATAAAAAACTAACAATGTTAAAAGTTAAAACTAAGAATTAGAATCTTAGAATAGAAATTAAAAAACAAAACTAAAACACAGTGAAAGTTTCAATGATATAACTTGTAGCATTACTGAATAATATATCAGTAAAAAAATCCATGAGTATCATGAAAAATCAATTTTAAAGTTACTTATGAAATGCAAATGCAAATTAAAAATTATAGCATGTTTACATCTTATCCATTAGCTTTAAAGTTGGTTTTTTAATTTATATATAAATTTATCTTGTTAATAATTTTTTAATGGTATTGAGAGTTTGAAAATTTTAGTGTCGGCTAATGTTTTCATTATTTATTTATTTTTTTAGCATGTTATTTTTTTTATAACCATTAAATATTTTTATTTTTTTCATATCATTGGAAATTTATAAATGTACATGTGGATTTTTGCATAGATGAATTATCTGAGAACGAAAAAAAAAAAAGAAATTTATCAGTAGCTGCATGCAAGTTAATTCCAGTGTTAGATTAAGAAATATTTTTTCTGATGTGGCACTCCTGCAATAAACTCTCAAAAATAGCCTACAAAAAACAGACAACATGACGTCGTTTATTCTTCTGCCTTTGCCTTTTGCGGACAGCAAGCGTTTATCACTTGACATTTCTCTCATTTTTATACCGTGCTCTCTATGACACCCTGTCAAATCCTTAAACATGAAAGTGGACGCAGACACTTCCACCACTTCCACGCTTTTCTAAAGCGCGTGACAAGCATCGGCACTGATTTGCTAGCAGAATAGTGATACGCGCATTTATGCGGCTGTTGTATATACTACACACCAGGTAAAAGTCACGAGAGGATATCTCAGGGATTCTAAATTAACAACAAGGACAGTTTAGGAACTCAAATTACAATATTTGCAATATAAATAACACAAACCCTACATTCTCTCTTCACCCACATTTGCTACTCTCTGCCTGTAATCTCTTCTGCGGCCAAGGTTTAAGCGAAACCTTCTTCAGGTCAGATTCTTCGATCTCTATCTCTCTTTGCTTTTTATTGCAGTTCTAATAAAGGTTATTATAATCGTGTTTTGCTGGTTATCTCTAATTAAGTTTTGTTAGTTTTTCTGTTTTCGTTGTCGAAGATTTTAAGCTGTATTATGTTTAAAATTTGACTGTTAGTACCTTTGTAGTTCTTTTTATTCTTTATTTTTTTACGCAGATCTAAAAGATATCGTTAGTGTATTTGGACTCCGTGTTAGAAGTTGAATGATAATTGTTCCTGCTTGACGAAATTAATTGTTGTTGTTGTGATCTTCTGAAGAGTGCTCTTAACATGTATTTTTAGTATGGCTTGGATGGTTTCTAACATTATATTTTTATGTTTAACAGTTTAACACTAAGACTTGAGCATGGGTAAAGAGAAGACTCACATCAACATCGTGGTCATTGGTCATGTTGACTCTGGAAAGTCGACCACCACTGGCCACTTGATCTACAAGCTTGGAGGTATTGACAAGCGTGTCATCGAGAGGTTCGAGAAGGAAGCTGCTGAGATGAACAAGAGGTCATTCAAGTATGCCTGGGTGCTGGACAAGCTCAAGGCTGAGCGCGAGCGTGGTATCACCATTGACATTGCCTTGTGGAAATTCGAGACCACCAAGTACTACTGCACTGTCATTGATGCCCCTGGACATCGCGACTTTATCAAGAACATGATTACTGGGACTTCCCAGGCTGACTGTGCCGTGCTTATCATTGATTCCACCACTGGTGGTTTTGAAGCTGGTATCTCGAAGGATGGCCAGACCCGTGAGCACGCACTCCTTGCCTTCACCCTTGGTGTGAGGCAAATGATCTGCTGCTGTAACAAGGTATATTTCTATTCTCTTCTTTCAAGTTAAGTTTATTACTCGTTTTGCATTGATATCTGTCTTGCCACGTGTATTTGAGAAGATTTCTTTGGCTTGCTACTGATCTTTATTCTTGGGTTCTTGGAACAGATGGATGCCACAACTCCAAAGTACTCCAAGGCAAGGTATGATGAAATTGTCAAGGAGGTGTCATCCTACTTGAAGAAGGTTGGTTACAACCCTGACAAGATTCCCTTTGTCCCCATCTCTGGATTTGAGGGCGACAACATGATTGAGAGATCTACCAACCTTGACTGGTACAAGGGCCCAACTCTTCTGGATGCCCTCGACCAGATCCAGGAGCCGAAGAGGCCCTCAGACAAGCCCCTCCGTCTCCCACTCCAGGACGTGTACAAGATTGGTGGTATCGGAACTGTCCCAGTGGGTCGTGTTGAAACTGGCTTCATCAAGCCTGGTATGGTTGTCACATTCGGCCCAACTGGACTGACTACTGAGGTCAAGTCTGTTGAGATGCACCACGAGGCTCTCCAAGAGGCTCTTCCCGGTGACAATGTGGGGTTCAATGTTAAGAATGTAGCTGTTAAGGATCTGAAGCGTGGTTTTGTTGCTTCGAACTCCAAGGACGATCCTGCCAAGGAGGCTGCCAACTTCACCGCTCAAGTTATCATCATGAACCATCCTGGGCAGATCGGAAACGGTTATGCCCCTGTTCTTGACTGCCACACCTCTCACATTGCTGTGAAGTTTTCTGAGATCCTCACGAAGATTGACAGGCGGTCTGGTAAGGAACTGGAGAAGGAGCCCAAGTTCCTGAAGAACGGTGATGCTGGTATGATTAAGATGATTCCCACCAAGCCCATGGTGGTGGAGACTTTCTCAGAGTATCCTCCACTTGGTCGATTTGCTGTGAGGGACATGCGCCAGACCGTTGCTGTGGGTGTGATCAAGAGCGTGGAGAAGAAGGATCCCTCTGGTGCCAAGGTGACCAAATCTGCTGCCAAGAAGGGTGGAAAGTGAATTGTGCGGGTTGGTGCACTAAGAAGCTTTAATAAAAATCGAGAGTGGGTTCTTGTTACTGGTCCGCTTCTTGGATGTCTATCTGTTCATTATGAGAACTGTAGTATTAAGTCATCACCTTCATTGCAAGGCTTTTGTTCACAGAACTGGGTTCTTGATAGGCGGTGGTGGGGTTTTGGTCTTGATTGTTCTTCCGAGTCATTGTTGTGTCTCCCATGTGGAGAATTTTAATCTGTTTTAATTTTCACTTGCTCTGCTAAGAGTTGAGTATTTTGCTGTTATGTTATGTACCCCTTGAATACTTTTTACAATTTTACTTGTCTAGTTTGTGTTCGTCTACTTAGTTTCTACCTATGCCTTTGTAGAAGAGTGATTGATATTCTGAATGTATTTTCCATTGCCTGTCTCTTAAGGTTTGAACTGCAATATAGTATTTGCAAGGTTGTATTGTGATACCTCCCTTGCGGGTCGAATTGCCGAGGATTAAGACGATTGCCTGTTCCCATTTCTTGTTCTCTGTGCTTCATTTCGTAGGTGACTGAATGAGTCTGATGTCATTGTAATTTTTTATTTATTTATCAAGGCAGTCCAAATTTATCAGCTGGCCTCCGGGAACGAATGCTTGGGTGGACCGGGCTCTAGCTGCAGAGGCAATTGGGATTCACAACTGTTTAGCGAGATCTTTTTGAGAAAATTGGCGTGACCTGTCTTCCTGATGCAAACTCGAGCTTGTATTAAATTTGATTTTGAGTGCCCTTACAGCGTGGAGACCAAAACAAGTGCTAATAGATTGCCTTCGTCCCGGGCTAGTGTGGAGCAGACCGGTGAGAGTATTGAGGTTTTCAAATTGAGAGAATAGTTTAGGTCCGCCTTCACAATGTCTCCAAACTGGCAAAGAAAACGACCATCAGTGCATCGCATGAGGAGGTGGTGTAGTTGAGGGCTATTCAATCCCAAAGCCACTGACCAAAATAACCCATTTAATTTCCTCTCTTTTTCCTACTAATAATTCACTGAAATTTCATTTCTCATTTCTCATTCTATCGAAGAAATTAAAGCAACCTGGAATAAAGCATGCTTCACCGAACCCCACGTTGCTGGGGACGAAAGGCATATTGCTTGGAATCCACCCTCCCATGGTCGGTTGAACTTAACATGGACGGTTTAGCAGAGGAGAACCTGGAATTTTAGGTACAGGAGGCTTGCTTGGTTATTGGCAGGGGATATATATATATATATATGGTTTGCTTCATTCTGGTGTCTGGTGCTTCCTATACATCACTTAATTACAGCTGAATTTTGGCGTAGGAGATGGCTTGGCTGAGGGGAGTCACTGGATATATGCAGGTGACATTGGAGGTGCGCTCTCAGATAATTATCCACTTACTAACTAAGGCCAGAGAAAAATGCTGGAAGTAATCGTTCCCTCATGAACCAGATTAGAACCTTGTTAAGGAGAGCATGGTAAGTTGCACTTCCAGCACGTGCTGATTTATTGGTAAACAAAGGAGCAGAACAAGTGATCAGCAGCGTGGTGTGTTTTGCAGGGCCTCCTGCTGGGAAGTGGAAATGCTTATGGGCTGATATGGGATTGCCACTCCACGTGATTGCAAGGATTGCTAGCTTGTATTGAGCCTTTTGGCCCCTTCCCTTACCCAAGATAAAATAAAACTTCAGGTGTAAACTTATCCATGACATTAAACATCAAAATTCAAATATTGATTCGTTTCCTACTCTAGAAAACATTGTCTCTATAAGTAGAAAAAGGCCGGGGGGGCATGCCCATTGGCTCAAAACCAGGCCAGAGCTTATCACAAGCCACAAAGTAAAATCAGGTCATCTCGCACTCATGGAAACCTTGCAGAATTTTCCAATCACAAATTTTTGAAAGCAGACTCGTGAGCTGATTTCTGTGGGATTAGTCTATTCAGCAATGCCTTGTTATGACAGTGCTCTGAATCAACAAAGTAGAAATTTCCGTTCGCCTTAAAAGTCACAAAGGGCCTGTTGGTTTCTGGAAGCCGGATATCTGCAAATTTGATAGTCTTTGGAATGTAGGTTGCCAACCAGGACATCATCTCCACTTCAAAACAATCTGAGCCGGGCTGCCATCTAAGCTTGTGAATGTAAGGGCTAACAAACCAGTGCAGAGCAGCAGTGGTTGAAGCACTGAAGAATATAACAGAAGATGCAACTGCCCCCTTCAGGATGACATTTGTATCTTGAGATGTCATAAAAGTTACAACAGGACCCAAGGATACAGACAGACAGCATGTTGAAAGAGAGAGCATTTTTACTTTCTTGATGGTGGATGAGATTGGACCATAATACACCACCCCAGTTTCTTTTTCATCTTCTCCTGCTTCCTTCCCTCGGCGTGGTCCAATGCTGATCTTACTGTCATCTTTTGTTGTTGTAGCTCGAGATGCCCATCTTTTCTGATTGGCATGGTTGAAGTTGAGTTTGGCACACTGATCATGTGGCCATGTGCCAAACCGACAAGGACGATAGACTAAAAGAGAGAAAAACAATGATAATAAGAAAACATAGAATAGTAGCTATTTCAGAAATGCTCCCAAGAACTTTGTAGATATGCTTTCTCATCTATTGATTAGCCTCTCCAAACAGAAGCAGACATTACTACATAACAGATAATACTAAAACATAATCAAGCAACTTCAGAAAGAATAATCAGCATTCAACTCATAATAAGAACCTTCCTGACACAAATCAATAGGCTGACTCTAAAATATGACTTTTCATGATCAGCAACAAATAAAATATGTATAAATGAACCCGAGTAAAGAGGAAAATTGAACAGAGATCATAGCATATTCCAATTACAGGTTCAGATACACATAATATGGGGCATGGAATCATCAAAGGGAAATCGATGATCATGTTATGAATCCTGTAATAGCAGGTGCTACTGAATTGAAATACAAGTCTAAGACGGTGAGCAATTTGTCAAGTCCGATTCGTTTAGACTATGGCATTGGTAGAAAGTTCCAAGACAACGCCTAAGAAGTTTATTCTCTTATTGAAATCATGTAAAAAGGAACTAAAAATAAAATTTAAGTGACAGCCAGTGGTACTTCTAGAATTCATCTAAACAGATGATACCTTCAGCCATATAGTCCATCACAAGCTATAGGGCACAACAGATTCCCAGTAACAAGTAAACCATATCCATGAACAAATGAACTTAACCAGTGACCAGCTTTGCCCAAAAACAATTTAATTTCACAAAAGTGACCTCATGTTTTCAAATGAGAATATCAACATAGAAGCAGCAAAAAGCAAATGACTTTAAAGTTCCTGACATTGTTTGATGAGACCATTTAAGAGACAAGGGATATTACACACAAAGATCGACAAACAAGCTAGCTGATTCAAGAAAGTGTCCCCGTAAGCAAAATTAAATATGATCTTTTAAGTCCAAGCTGTAAATAAGTCCAGGCAGCACAGAATAGAAATTGCAGCAAAGCAATATGATGCAGAGGGAAAGATTCACAAAAACAAGGTTGAAAAAGTACCGTCTTAAAACAAAATACAACAAATTTAATTCATGTTAACTGGTTGATCCTAAATCTTTATATTAACAGCTTATTAAGTGCAAAACACAGAAGAACAGGCATTGGGCCACATACATTCCTAGCTTCCAACGTATCAAGTATTCATTACTCCTACAACAACAAACTATTCAAAAGTGCATATAGTTCACATATGCTCGGATATTGAGGATACTCAAGAAGTTGAAGACTGGTCGATCCTAAATCTTTATTGAACGGCTTAATTCAACAGAGTTGAAACCTTTTCACTAGATTATATACATAATCCAGATCCTCCCTCTTAATTCAACAGAACCTCTAAGAGCACAAAAACAATTAAGGGTCTCTTACACTCTTCCAATTCTAAATCTTTATGCTCTTGAAAATTTAAACCCTTGTATGTGCTAAAGATTCCAGCTTTATTCACTCTAGAACAAATCCCCACACAGAAATGAAACAACCTGGTTTCTTCTCCAATCAAAAATCAGATATTGCATCGTGACTTTTAAGTTAGTTACTGATTTGTTCTCTTTTAAGTAAAAATGAGATTGTAAAATGAAAGCCAGGTATTTAGGGAAAAGGAATGAAGAGAGAAACCTGAGTGGAAGTTTCTGATGGCTGAGAGCTGTTTGCTTTGAGATCGAAGCAAATGAAGAAGTGCCGCTCCTCTCGCCATTTCCTTGGGCTTCCTTTGAGTTTCTTGATTACCGTAGGACTCCCTTCGTGAGTGTAAATATCCAAGGGTTTGGTTTGGACTTGGAGGGTGCCTTTGAGCTCAAAAATCAACTGTCTAATATAAAATTATAAGAATCCGCAGGCCCGAAGGGCATTTGGTCCAGTGGTATGATTTTCGCTTAAGGTGTGAGAGGTCCCGAGTTCAATTCTCGGAATGCCCCTTAATATTTCCCTCACGGTGGTTTTTTCCGGTGAAGTGTTTCAGAGGTTTTCGGCTTAAAAAGATCACAAGATGGAATATCCGGTGGGAACACCAAAATCTCGATAGCGTATTGTTTATCAATAAAGATATTAAAATACCCGTTTATCCATAGCCAATATCTTGATGGCTAGAAGCCATATCCCGAATATAATAATTAAAATTAAAAAAAACCAACAATGGTTGAGCACGGAATTATCAGCTGGATATTTTACCATTTTAATCTGTTAAGAGCGATATCTAGACGATCCACTGTGCAATATTTTTAAGTGCATTTGCAATGTTTTTAAAATGATTTCCAACATTTTACCATCTTTATTTGCGACAATGTCGCTCATTAATATAATATAATAGACACAAGATAACAAAACCGAAGTAATTAAACCTGGTTCTGTCTAGAAATTGAATCATGATTTAGCACAATTTACTGGGCACAAGCAGCATCAAGATAATTAATCATACTATCTAGAAAGCTTGTATATTTGACGGCTTCTTTTCAGACACAGTTCCTGCAAGAGTCAAACAATCGATTTCTTAATTGTTTTTCTCTTCCAAGCATCTCATTTCCTCAGTCCTAACCCACCACTGCTGCTGCCATGTCCTTTCTTTCTTGCATTTTTATTATTTTATTTATTTATTGAATCCTTAACCCAGGACTCCTTCCAGAATCCTGACAAAACAGTCGAAACAAAAATGAGTTAAGCCAATGAAATAAAATAAAATATTCTAATGTCTTGACAGAACCTTCCCTTGAAAAAACAGAAGATGTCTTCCTCCCTTCTCCCTTTATATGCTTTGATCTTGGCTAGCAAACCAATCCATCAAAAACCATCTCGCTCTCAACTTCAAGGCCATTTTTCGTTCTTCTCATTCTTTCCTTCTTTTTAAGAAACAGGCACACGAAATGGAAAATTCCACCACTATTCATCACCATGAGGTGGGGTTAGAGCCTGAACAAGACCTCTCCTTCGGTGATCTTCCATCATCTCTCGACGAAGAACCTGAAAGCGACACTTATTACCATGATGATCAAGAACAAAGAAATTCCTTTTCAAGCCAAGACTTCTTTGAGTTCTCGCCACCTGGTGATCAAAGCACAGAGACAAACCCCCCGCGAGATATCATCTTCTTTGGAAGAAACATACTCCACGAGACAAAACAATCCGTCAACAGTCCTAACCCTTTTATTCATGGAACAAACTCTCATAACCCATTCATTCGTTCCCCTCACTTGTTGAACAGAAGCAGACGTTCACATTCACTTCACATAGAAACCTCAAGACCTTCTCAGGCCCCAATTTCAACCGGTAGTTTCCGGGACCAGTACTCAAGTAATAACTCAAGAAAGCACAAGGTCTTGATAGGATTGACAAAGATTCCAGCAAAAATGGAGCTTAGTGACATCAAGAAAAGGCAGAGCCGTCAAGCACCGGCACCCATGATCCCGGCTGCGGAGCTGGCTGGTGATGAAAAACGCCTTTTTATGGGCATTGATAGATCAGGTAAAAGCTGCCAAAAGGGTCGTGGGGAATTTGCCAAACCATTAAAGTGGAGGACGTATCTTTCAGGTTCTTTCGCCAAGGCTTGTTTTAAAGGGTGCATTCCCCTCGTGATCAGGACTTGATCATCCTTGCACTTGATCAGAGATAGATTCTCGGATTTTATGTATATGGAAAGTCCATAGGTAATAATAATAAGTGGATTTTACTTGATTATTGAACCATCTCTACAGTTCAAATCATTCCCTTTGTGTGCAATACTTCTGAAAATGTGGAGTCTTGATGTTCTTCCAGGTGCTCTGCCTCGGGCTACAAATTGGTGGGGAATTTGTATGCAGACTTTGTTTATATGTATCAAATCTGTGTAAAATATTCTCTTATCTGACCTCCCTGTAATTTTTTTCTTAAAAAGAATTTAATAAAGAAATGGCTTGAACATTTTTTAATTTCTGGTTTACATCCAAGAAGAATCCACCTCTGATTTCAACATGTTTCTACTTTCTACCTTAATTTTTTTAATTCAAATATAATTTAAACTTTTTTATATATATATCATTTTAAGTGTGGTATATAATATGAAAAAAAAAATTCCTATATATAAAAATTAACTTAAGGATATGTTAAAAAGATTTGAAAAAAAGTTCGAAACTAAAGGACATATTAGAGGTACTCTATTTTGGTGCATTCAGAGAGAGAGAGAGAGAAACGGCGCCGTTACCCGACATATCACAGCAGCATGAATGGACCGACGTCGTTAAAAGGAGAAGTCAGGTTTTCGTTTCGCAATTTGGCACGACAGATAGCCAGACAAAGCAGTCTCCCTGCGCCTGCTCTGTTTACTTCCGCTACTCCCTCTACTGTCCCCGTATACAGATACGTATATTTCCTGGTATTTTACACATGAAATTTATGTATATATCTTCTGCTTAGCAATTCAATTTTACCATCTTTGAATGTTTTTAACAAAGTTTAATTTGTATTGGTTTTCTTTTATTTTCTGTTTAAGCAGTCAGATGGAACCGTCGGTTTTTTATTTTGGTAATCTTCCGGTAAGAAATCCCGACGGCAACGATGCGGACACGGAAGGTTTCAAGCATAGCGTGGATGAAATTTACCAAAGAGTTGATGAAGTAAGTTAGTGATCATTAAAAAAAAAAAATACGCGTAGAATGAATGTTGTGAAAGATTTGAGGATTATTTTGGTTTTTTCTTTTCAATCTTTAGTTGGAGCAAAGAATGAATGAGGTTGAGAAGTTTTACTTAGGTATAAGTAAAAAGAAGCAGAGTGGTTTTTCGAAAGGTGGTGGCAGCTCGATTGCGAAAGATAAAGATAAAGAGAGGCATGTTCCTAGTATTAGGAAACAGCAGCAAGATGCTTGGAAACGAGATGCTGCTGCTGCTAAGAGAATGCAAGAGCTTATGCGCCAATTCGGTACCATATTGTGTGAAGTAATGTATCCCTCGGTGCTTTCTATGTTTTTCGTTTGTCTGGATGAAACCTGATTTTTCCTTTCTGTTATGAAATCTTAAGTTGGATTGAGAAATTGCTGTCTGGATTGTTTAATATGTTATGGAAATTGGTTCCTTTTACCCCTGCTATATCTCATTGTTATGATGACAGACCAATTAGTTATGGAAATTTGTTCTTGGATGCTCGAGGTTAAAGAAACAAAATAAGTGTTACGAGCTGATTTTCGTTATCTAATGTAGTTTCTTTTTTGTTGCCTTCAGATCACACAGCACGAATGGGCTTGGCCTTTTATGCAACCTGTAGATGTTAAAGGTCTTAGGTTGCATGACTATTATGAGGTGAAGTTATAGCATCCTTCTCAATTTCCTATTTCATCAGCATGTACCATAACAGAAATCACATGAAGCGCATTTACCCTTTTTCCAGTGACTGAGCAGGAATCGTTAAGTTTTTGAACATGATACAACACAAAAACCCCATTTAAACATGTATCGAGTTGTTTTTAAAAGGATAGCGAATTGTGCTTTCAACTTTTAGTTTGTGTGATCAGGGATCACGGACATGTAAGTGTGACTTGTTACTTAGTTGGGAATATGACCCACCATGAATTTTAGTTGTTTCAATCATTTATCACTCTGGTTGTTAATTGCTCTACCATTTTAGAGTTGGATTCCATCTGAATATGACTTAAATGAATTTGGCACATATGGTATTCAATAGGTTATCGACAAGCCCATGGACTTCAGTACAATAAAAAATCAAATGGAGGCTAAGGATGACACAGGATATAAGAATGTCAGAGAGATAAGTGCTGATGTGAGGTTAGTGTTTAAGAATGCAATGAAATATAATGGTGAAAGAAGTGATGTTCATGTTATGGCCAAAACATTGCTGAGAAAATTTGAGGAGAAGTGGCTAAAACTTCTACCTAAAGTCACTGAAGAGGTATGTGTTATTGACCTATCTTAGTCCATGATCTTTTTGCTGAGAGGAATGCAATTTTATGGAATACCAAATCAATACACACAGGAAAAAAGAAGAGAAGATGAGGAAGCGGAGGCTAAATTGGATATGCAGCTTGCTCAGGAGGCTGCTCATGCTAAAATGGCTCGTGATTTGAGTCATGAGGTATACTGAAACTTCACAGCCTTTCTCACAAATATATAAGGCACTGAAAAACCGTTTAATTTGCTTCCTCCCATGCTTGATCTATTAATATTTTTGTATAACTATAGAATTCTCCATAAGCATGTTGAAATTGATTTTCTATTGGTATAATCAAGCTCAACCATGCATTTCATCTTGTATTAGGGTTAGGTTGGAAAATATGTATTAAGATTCTGTAATGACCTGTTTTCAGCTCTATGAGGTTGATATGCATCTGGAAGAGCTTCGGGATATTGTTGTTCAAAAGTGCAGGTTAGTGGTGGTCCAACTTCGTATATGTAGTGGATAAGACTGCGAATACAAAAGTTGTTTCTTTATAGGTGTATTCTGGGTATGCTTAAAAGCTAACTTACGAGTTACATCTGCTCGAGGATTTAAAATTCTGTTTTCCAATTCTCCATGGAAACTAAGTTAATTTTGAAAATTCCATTCCAGAAAGATGTCCACTGAAGAGAAAAGAAAGCTTGGGGTGGCTCTTACGAAACTTTCTCCTGAAGATCTAACTAAAGCCTTGGAGATTGTTGCTCGGAATAATCCAGGCTTCCAAGCAAAAGCTGAAGAGGTGGATCTCGACATTGATGCACAGGTCATAATTTATGTTACAGTTATTGCTTCTTTGTTAGATTCTTAACGAACTGTTTGGTAAAGGAATGAATTGTTGAGCTTGCTCTGTTCCCGTTGCAGACTGAATCCACCCTATGGAGGCTAAAGTTCTTCGTGAAAGATGTGTTGGAAGTCCAGGGAAAAAGTGCGGCAAGCACAGGTGGCAATAACAACAAGAACACCAGCAATAACAACAAACGAAAAGGAGAGATTTGTGATGCTATTGCCAAAACTGCCAAGAAAAGGAGTAAAAAGCCCTCTTCTTGATCTTTTTGTACCATAAACAAGTGTTCTTCTGGATTCTGGTAAGCTTTCATCTTGTTAGCATTTTCTCATGGAACAAGGTAGCGGGCAGCAATTCTTACTGTCTGATAACGAGCCTGACTTGTCAAGGCACATATCTTGAATTGTCTTTTGGTAAATGATATTTATCTTTTGAGAGGAGCTAGTTGTTACTAAGCCATTATAATGTGCAATTGTTTAAAAATAAAAAAATCAGATTCAAGCGCTTTTGCTTTTCTTTTTTTTTTGCTATGTAAATCTCCTTCGCTTGTGCTGCCACAATTTTGTAAGATGTACAATGACGACAGAGCCAGACACCATTTTTCGCATGAGTTTGAAATGGAGGAGTTGGGCCCCTTCATGACTTGGCCATTTACTCAACACAACACTTTCAACCATCGATTCTGACCTTACACCCATCCCACTCTTCTCTGTCAGAGTAGGAAGATAGCTTTGATTGTGTCTGAACTGCCTACTGACTCTCACCCGGAAAACTTCCACACTGGGTTACCTTGTCTTCTGTTTCTGAGTGGCATATTCTCTTTGCATCTTAATGTGATCCCGAGAATTTTTGCTTGGTCATCTTTCTTCAAGAAAATGCTTCCCCAATCCCTGTGATGAAAGATACTAGCAAGATGAGAAACGGAGCATTTACCTGTGAGGCCATGACTGTTTAATAAATGAACATTTTGATAGAGTGGTGATGTTCCATTCGTGGATCAATGATTTCGAGTGGTGCTGTTCGTGAGTGATACCTTTGTTTGATGGAGAACAGAGATGGGACTTGAATTTTCTCAACGTGTCACTTGGAACAGCTGGATGTTTACTGGTGGCAATGCTTTCCTGTTTAAGTTTTGCCGCACCTTATTTTCTTTCCACGCCACGCATGTCTTGCTGTCCATCTGCTCGAATTTAAGTTTTGTAGCAAAAGTACCTCTATGGAGCACCCATGGCCAGCTGGCTTCGCGATACTTACCTCTTTACACTTGTAGAAAGGATGGGGAAATGGGTGGGGGAGTATGGAGCATCTGAGGGAAATCAGGCCACGGTGCCAGGGAGGGGATGGCTTGCAAACCACTGGTGCTACGCGATGGAAATTGCTGGAACTGGTGGCTGAGCAGTTTGCATCCACCCGCCCTTTCTTTTCAATTCCTTCTATAACTACTCGTTTTTCTCTTACGGCAACATGTCGTCTCCCGGTGTATAGAATGTCAAGTCTCCTGGCTTGACAGTAAATTAATCTAATGTGATTGGTCTGCGCACCAGTTTCACGCACTAATTTCTCCGAAATCACGGCAGGTTGTATGGTACCAGCCAGTTCTTTTGTTTATATATAAACTTCCCTGATCTTTAAAGTTACATTTTAAAGCGAAGGATCCTATTTGTCTTGATGAAAACAAGGTTTTAGTATCATCTCAAGACACCGCTGAAAGCCGAGGAATGGAAGGCGCACCGAAGGGTTAAGGATATCGATGCCCAATTGCAATGCCATGGGAGGAGGTGCTCCCTCTCCTCTCTTTAATTACTAACAATCGTTAATGGAGTTTAAGATCAAGATTTGGAATCAGATCAACAAAAAAAAACGATGAAGGTTTTTTGTATAGAATTTAGTCTCTATTATTTTATTCTTTTTCAAAGAAAAGTGCTATTATTTCCATACAAACCTTTGTTTTGTACATGTTGAGAAAAAAGAAACTAAAATCCTATATAGCACATTACCCCTCTCTCTCTTTTCAATCTAAACTTCATGAGAAATCCATTAAATGTGAAAAACGTATAGATTTAAAACCATATATTTCTACCTAAATTCGTAAAATAGTTAAAAATGGATCGATGATTTTTAGACAAGGGTCACCCCTTTTCACTCCTGTAAACAAAAGATTGTACAAAAGCTCAATAAGATGAATTCTACATAACAAAACAGACCCTATACACAGTTATTAGCCCAATCCTAAGAGTTTTATTCTTCAACACCTTGTCGATGTTTCAGCCCACAACCATCGTTTAAGCTTCGGTATTTGGCATCCTTAAATTCGATATGCACAGGGCTCCCCAGTATTAAAGATTTCAAGGGTTCCTCTGTCGCCCAAATTATTAAGCGATGGATGATCTAGTTCATGAACCTTTTCACACTCCTGATTTATGAAATGATGCATGATTGACTGGACAGGACCTCTACACACTTCCAGATGCGCAGAAGAAAGAAAGGACACACATGAAGACGCTTCCACGGAAAAAAACAACTCTCGGGTTTTTCATCGCATAAACCACCTCTTCCCACTGTATTTGTACACGCATCCTCGGTGTAAATGGCAGAAACTAATTGAGACAGAAAGCATCCCCGAGACAGAAGCAGAGCTTGCAAAGCATCGCTAGGATGCAATGTATTACATGGCATCCATTCTATCAAGAAAAAGAAAATCCAAAGGAATAAAGCGTAATAAAA
Organism: Populus ilicifolia; assembly: GCA_015708895.1. Lineage (NCBI taxonomy): Eukaryota > Viridiplantae > Streptophyta > Magnoliopsida > Malpighiales > Salicaceae > Populus > Populus ilicifolia. The sequence goes on from SRLM01000025.1 coordinate 1,576,990, forward strand.
GACTGATAACGAGTTTTGACATGAAATTTCAGATTAAACACAACACGGCTTCCGAAAGTTCCCTGAGTCCGATAACTAGACATTAAAATTAAGATAAGAGCTCTTCATGAAACTAGAAACATCACCAACATCTAAATTTAGGAGAAGCCAGCACAAATGAAAGCAGAACCTGACTGCAGAAAGAACATCCAGCCTTCAATCATGCCACCGCCGATCAAGAACCCAGTTCTGTGAACAGCCTTGTGATGATGGTGACCACATAAAACTAAAAGTCTCATGACACAAAGATAGACGTCCATGGGATAGACAACCAATAAAAAGCAAGACATTATTTTTAAAATAGCTTTCAATAGCATCAACCTGCTCGGTTCACTTGCCACCCTTCTTGGCAGCAGATTTGGTCACCTTGGCACCAGAGGGATCCTTCTTCTCCACGCTCTTGATCACACCCACAGCAACGGTCTGGCGCATGTCCCTCACAGCAAAACGACCAAGTGGAGGATACTCTGAGAAAGTCTCCACCACCATGGGCTTGGTGGGAATCATCTTAATCATACCAGCATCACCGTTCTTCAGGAACTTGGGCTCCTTCTCCAGTTCCTTACCAGACCGCCTGTCAATCTTCGTGAGGATCTCAGCAAACTTCACAGCAATGTGAGAGGTGTGGCAGTCAAGGACTGGAGCATAACCGTTTCCGATCTGTCCGGGATGGTTCATGATGATAACTTGGGAGGTGAAGTTGGCAGCTTCCCTGGCAGGATCGTCCTTGGAGTTTGAGGCAACAAAACCACGCTTCAGATCCTTAACAGCAACGTTCTTAACATTGAACCCCACGTTGTCACCGGGAAGGGCCTCTTGGAGAGCCTCGTGGTGCATCTCAACAGACTTGACCTCAGTAGTCAGTCCAGTTGGACCGAATGTGACGACCATGCCGGGCTTGATGAAACCAGTTTCAACACGACCCACTGGGACAGTTCCGATACCACCAATCTTGTACACGTCCTGGAGTGGGAGACGGAGGGGCTTGTCTGAGGGCCTCTTCGGCTCCTGGATCTGGTCCAGGGCATCCAGGAGTGTTGGGCCCTTGTACCAGTCAAGGTTGGTGGACCTCTCAATCATGTTGTCACCCTCAAATCCAGAGATGGGGACAAAGGGAATCTTGTCGGGGTTGTAACCGACCTTCTTCAAGTAGGATGACACTTCCTTGACAATTTCATCATACCTTGCCTTGGAGTATTTTGGAGTGGTGGCATCCATCTTTTCCAAAAAGAACCAGCAAACATCAGTAGAAAGCAAAAAACAACTTAACTACAAACATGCAACAGGAAAGAATTCAACAAAATATTAACCACACAGTTAACTTGAAGGAAGAAAAAATAAATATACCTTGTTGCAACAGCAGATCATTTGCTTCACACCCAGGGTAAAAGCAAGAAGAGCATGCTCACGGGTCTGGCCATCCTTCGAGATACCAGCTTCGAAACCACCAGTGGTGGAATCAATGATAAGCACCGCACAGTCAGCCTGGGAAGTCCCAGTAATCATGTTCTTGATAAAGTCGCGATGTCCAGGGGCATCAATGACAGTGCAGTAGTACTTGGTGGTCTCAAACTTCCACAAGGCAATATCAATGGTGATTCCACGCTCGCGCTCAGCCTTGAGCTTGTCCAGCACCCAGGCATACTTGAATGACCTCTTGTTCATCTCAGCAGCTTCCTTCTCAAACCTCTCAATGACACGCTTGTCAATACCTCCAAGCTTGTAGATCAAGTGGCCAGTGGTGGTCGACTTTCCAGAGTCAACATGGCCAATGACCACGATGTTGATGTGAGTCTTCTCTTTACCCATTATGAAATCTTAGTTTTGAGCTGCCATACATAAAAGTTTAAAATTTAAAAACAAAATACTAGGACACTAAAAATCACTTCTTAAACATTCAACTAGATCTAGTTCAAGTGTCCAGAACAATATCCTAGAGCTGAACTGTTAAACGCAAAATGACCAAGATTAAAACATAATAATTTTAGAAGTAAGTTATCCACAGAAAACAAATTTATATATGGCATGATTTCAGATCCAAGCAGGCATAAAAATAAAAAGTCCCAAGAGCAAGAGCTTGGCACTTGTACAGGTGGACAACAAATCAATACAAAATTGATGTTTAAGAAACCATCACTACAGCAAACGAAAAACTAGTTCATTTTAGAGTAGGGTATGATTCTAATGGTAAGTTAGACATGGCAGATGAAAGATAGTTCCGATGAAATTAATAATTAACTAACCAGTCTAATTATATTAACTTCATTTCATTTCACTGATGATTCTTAGGGCCACGCTAATCACATTCATATCAATTCAGCAACTATAAAATAAACAGTCGAATAAGAAATTTATTACTAAATACCAACAAAGAGAAACTGTTACTGAAAGTAAACAGTCAAGCAAAGAACACCTAAGCATTTCATAATCATATAAATTAGTAGCTTATTAAATCTATAAAAAAAAAATCAGTGACGAGATGCTGAAACCATATACATCAATTATCATGGAATAGATCTGCGTGTATAAATCTTCAAAGCAAACAAAAGGCACGAAGAAATCAAAGTCAAAATCTAGCTCGAGATAGAACAGATTAAAAGATAATTAAACGGCCCAAAAACACAAATGCTAGACAGAGCAAATTGATTTACAGTCAAATTCAATTAATGATGCTATGGAGAAGGGGAGGGGAAGACAGGCCGACCTGAAGAGAGATGCTAAAACCCTGGCCGCTGGGAAAAAAGAGAAAGAAATGTGAGAATGAGAAAGGACATAGGGTTTGTAGGTATTTATTCACCTTTCTTTCCTGAAATGTCCTCGATCTGATGTCTGAATTCCCATCATGTCCTCGTCCTTGCTTGTAGATCAAGAACTGCAGGTTGCTTTTCCCTGTAAAGGGTAAATATCTTTTCAGTTATTGATATTTGATTATAGTTATTTTTAAAAATATATTTTATATTAAAATATTTTAAAATAATATTTATTTAATTTTTAAAATCAAAGTATTAAAACAATCTAAAATACATAAAAAATTAATTTTTTTAAAAACATAGTTTATATCTCATTTTCAAATGGTAATTTAAGAAGTTAATTTAAATTGTTTTTTAATATTTTTATATTATTTTAATATGTTAATGTTAAAAGTAAATATTATTTTAATATAATTTAAATTAAAAAATATTTTTAAAAACAATACATGCTACATTTTCAAACACCCTAACTTTTTTATACTAGTATACAAGTGACCATCACACAACCCATAAGTGTGAAAGCCTAGATGAAATGGAAAAAATATATGTTATTTCACCTTTGATACTTAAGATATTTGAGGTTATATTTAT
>SRLM01000025.1:1581037-1616278 GCA_015708895.1 Populus ilicifolia
TTCACTTGCCACCCTTCTTGGCAGCAGATTTGGTCACCTTGGCACCAGAGGGATCCTTCTTCTCCACGCTCTTGATCACACCCACAGCAACGGTCTGGCGCATGTCCCTCACAGCAAATCGACCAAGTGGAGGATACTCTGAGAAAGTCTCCACCACCATGGGCTTGGTGGGAATCATCTTAATCATACCAGCATCACCGTTCTTCAGGAACTTGGGCTCCTTCTCCAGTTCCTTACCAGACCGCCTGTCAATCTTCGTGAGGATCTCAGAAAACTTCACAGCAATGTGAGAGGTGTGGCAGTCAAGAACAGGGGCATAACCGTTTCCGATCTGCCCAGGATGGTTCATGATGATAACTTGAGCGGTGAAGTTGGCAGCCTCCTTGGCAGGATCGTCCTTGGAGTTCGAAGCAACAAAACCACGCTTCAGATCCTTAACAGCTACATTCTTAACATTGAACCCCACATTGTCACCGGGAAGAGCCTCTTGGAGAGCCTCGTGGTGCATCTCAACAGACTTGACCTCAGTAGTCAGTCCAGTTGGGCCGAATGTGACAACCATACCAGGCTTGATGAAGCCAGTTTCAACACGACCCACTGGGACAGTTCCGATACCACCAATCTTGTACACGTCCTGGAGTGGGAGACGGAGGGGCTTGTCTGAGGGCCTCTTCGGCTCCTGGATCTGGTCGAGGGCATCCAGAAGAGTTGGGCCCTTGTACCAGTCAAGGTTGGTAGATCTCTCAATCATGTTGTCGCCCTCAAATCCAGAGATGGGGACAAAGGGAATCTTGTCAGGGTTGTAACCAACCTTCTTCAAGTAGGATGACACCTCCTTGACAATTTCATCATACCTTGCCTTGGAGTACTTTGGAGTTGTGGCATCCATCTGTTCCAAGAACCCAAGAATAAAGATCAGTAGCAAGCCAAAGAAATCTTCTCAAATACACGTGGCAAGACAGATATCAATGCAAAACGAGTAATAAACTTAACTTGAAAGAAGAGAATAGAAATATACCTTGTTACAGCAGCAGATCATTTGCCTCACACCAAGGGTGAAGGCAAGGAGTGCGTGCTCACGGGTCTGGCCATCCTTCGAGATACCAGCTTCAAAACCACCAGTGGTGGAATCAATGATAAGCACGGCACAGTCAGCCTGGGAAGTCCCAGTAATCATGTTCTTGATAAAGTCGCGATGTCCAGGGGCATCAATGACAGTGCAGTAGTACTTGGTGGTCTCGAATTTCCACAAGGCAATGTCAATGGTGATACCACGCTCGCGCTCAGCCTTGAGCTTGTCCAGCACCCAGGCATACTTGAATGACCTCTTGTTCATCTCAGCAGCTTCCTTCTCGAACCTCTCGATGACACGCTTGTCAATACCTCCAAGCTTGTAGATCAAGTGACCAGTGGTGGTTGATTTTCCAGAGTCAACATGGCCAATGACCACAATGTTGATGTGACTCTTTTCCTTACCCATGATGATATATTACAGCTGAACTGTCATACAATAAGATATGTTTAAACAATCAGTGGTAGAGTAAAAAATTACAAGAAGACAGTATACTCAACATAAAGTACAAGTCAAATCAAATTAATAGTTTCAGATTATATACAAGTGTTATTAATTACACACCAGAAGAGAACTAAGAAATAAACTAAGGCAGTACTGGAAGAACTGTTTAGATAGTAATTATTCGTAAATACCGCATGACTGTTAAAAAATACGGCATGAAAATCTAATAACTATTATCCATAATAATTAGGGCATAAAATCATCCCAGATTTTTTCCAGCTTCAATTTTCAAAACTACAGGGTTAAAACTGCAAGTCTGTTATCTCAAATCTTAACAAAATCATCGCCCAAGTAAAAGCACAACCAATCAAAACAAACATAAAGAAATCTAAATAAAACCATATTTAAATATGCCAATGAAAATAACACTGACGTATAAAACGGTAGTTATCTTCAAAAAATCTTATATCACAGCGATTAATTTCTTAGATCTATCTGTCAAACAAGAACAAATTTCATGCAGCTACTTATAACACGAAATAAAAAATAATAAGAATTAAAAAAAATCCATGCAGGACACGGCTTAAAATTCTAGATTAAAGCCGAGAAATATACCACAAATCTTCCACAAATAAGTCACTAATCAGCAACCCAGTTATGTAATTTTGATCAAAACTACAACGGAAATCAAGAGAAGATAACAGGTACCAGAAAATCCAACCTTAATAGAAAATGGATTAAACCCTGGCCGCAAGAGAGATGGTCGGAAGAGTAGCTAATGACGGTGTGGACAAATTGGAGGGTTTGTTGTATTTATAGTACTAAAGTGATATTTTGTTCTTCCTAGATTAACCCTAAGCAGTAGAGATGCTCTCGCTGCTAAATACGAACTTATTATTATACTGGGGTTGTTTCACGCGCTTAAGGAATGCGTGAGAGAGCGTAGAAGTGTTGTTTGTGTCCACATTCCGGTTTAAGGATTAGCCAGGTGCCTGGAAAGCGTGGAAAAGTTTGAGTGAAGGGGAAATGCGTGCTGCCGAAGGCAGGTAGACAACGACGTCGTGTTGTCTGCTCAGTGAAAACGAATATCCTAACATTCCCTTTTGGGCCGAAAAAAGGATTTTCTTTCACATGGGCTGGACCTGTTGCCGTGGAGATTGATGGTTAAATTGCCTCAATTTTTTTTTTAATTTTTTAACATGAACATTCAACAAGTTAGTTTATATATTAATTAATTTTAATTTTATAAATTTTAAAATTAAGTATTATGTAATTTTTTAGTGATCATAATATAACCAATCACAAGACTCAAATTTAAAATTACAAAAAACATAAATTTTTTAATCCTAAATTTTTATTATTAGATTACCATATAAATAGTTAAATTGTGATAATTTTTAATAATGGAGTAGTTTTAATATATGTGATTTTTTTATTTAATTTAAAATATAAAAAAATAAAAATTCAATTCACTCTTAAATTTTTCTCAATAAATTGTCATGATGAAAAGGCTAATGTGTCCAAACTTCTCTTCAGCCTTTCTATAATTATTATTTCACCACTAATCAAAGAGTTGCAACTAAAATACAAAGATTTATTTATTTTTATATTTTAAAAATATTTTTTTTTAATTTTTTTACTTTAAATTAATTTTTTTATGTTTTTAAATTATTTTAATATTTTAATATTAAAAATAATTTTTAAAAAATAAAAATATATTATTGTAATATATTTTTAAATAAAAAATATTTTTAAAAATAATTATAATTACATTTTCAAATAAACCCCTATACCTGAACCTAGTGGCAGTGAACAATTAAATTCCCAGCACATATAACTGCACTGGAAGGTCACATAACCGTTATAAAAAACGTTAATTAATTCTCACTGGGAATTTACCTTGTCACGGTAGAGGACATGGAATACTATTTATTATAATAGTTTCATGACTTTATCGTCTCCTTGTTTTGGAATGAAATAGTTTTTCATTGTGATGTAAATATTTATTTTTTAAATTGTACATAATTATTTTGTTAATTATAGTTTTTTAATGCATTATTGATATAATCTTTAAATAAAATAAATAAATATCTTCTATACAAGGATGTTTTTGTATTTCTGTATGTAATAAAATAATAGAATAACTACATTGCCTTTATCATTCAAATTTTATAGTCTTGGTTTTAGAAGTCTAGTTATAATTTTATTATAGTTTGCTTTTTTTATTGTTATTTAGTTTTGAGAATATTTTTGATTTTGTATAATTAAAAAAAAAGTTATTGATATATATCTCACACAATTAAACAGTTCTACCGTCTTATATTAGCTTGTAAAATTGACTTGAGTAGTTGTAACCATGATTTTTTCATATTATTTGATTTGTCTTAGCATTTTTTTATCTAGTTGGTGCATAAAAAAATTGTTTCTTTTCCTTTTTTTTCCCTTGAATTATGTGCTAACAATGCAAAAAATCATACCAACCCTTAAAGTTAGTCTTTAATTTTATTCAATCTATCTTATTTTTTTTGCAATTGTTTTATTTGGATTATATTTTAGATTTCATCATTGTCATTTGATTTTTTTAATTTGTTTTTAAATTTAGTTTTTGTTGTTTTAATTGCTATTTTTCTGATTTAAATTATTTTAGAGATAGGTTTTTTTTTTAATCTCACCCCTAAGCATTTATTTTTTGTGTCAAATTTGATTATAATACTTTTAATTAATATTTTTAATCATTTTCTTGATGGATTTTTTTTTTACAATTTCATCTTTAAACAATAAATTTCATTTTATTTTTCCCCAAACATTTAATTTCTTTTTTTTAATCAAATTTGATCCTAATTATTTTAGTTGTTTTTTTTTGTTTTATTAATTTTTTCATCAATTGCCTCTTTCAATATTATAAGACTAAGAATTCTACTTCTTAGTTTTTTTTGTTTTTCATTTAATGGGATTACTTTGGTTTTATGATCTGATTTGTAGATTTAAAAGATTAATTTGAATTAATTTTTGTATTATTTTAATATTTTTTAGTTTTTTTATTTATAGAATCATCCCAATTTCATATTTAAAGTTATGTGTTTTATTTGCTGACTTGGGTTGACTATCGAACTCACTTGAAGTTTTTTTTTATTTTTATTTTGATAAGTTTTTAAAATTTATATTTTTAAATTGACTTATAATAAAAATTTTGATAGTAATCGATTTTAGAGTTTCATAGATTATGAGTTTTTTAAGATTTTACTATATTTAAAATGTTTATTTGAGTTTGTTTGGTTTTTACAAATGTTTTTAATTTCAACCTTTATGATTTTTTAAATCTTTAAAATTTGGTTTTTATTAGTTTAATTAATATTTATTTTATTTAGGGTTATTTTTATTTTTTTTCCATTAAATTACACCATTCTTTAGTTTATCCTATCAAATTTTATAACCATTTCTTCTATTACTTTTGCAAAAAAAATTATTAACATTTCTCTACCAATCTCGTTGTTCAAAATTAAATTGGTTGATAATTATGATTCTTGATTGAATTTAGATTAAAAATTTCATAAAATGTGACTTTAGATATTAAATTAGTCTGAAAAGATTTGTCAGGTTTAACCTGTTTTTTCTTCTAAATTAATGTTTTTTTTTTATTTTTTTACTATTTTAAAAAATTATTTTTATTATTTTTTTATTTAATTTTTTTCCAGTTTGGTTTTATTGGGTTAGCCCTTGATTTGTTTTTCTATTTCATCCTAATTATTTTTTAATCTATAAATAATATATCATATTTCAAATAATTTTTAATTTCATCCCCTGTGATTTTTTATCTTTCAAGTCTGGATTTAATTCTTTTAATTTTAATTTTGGATTTTTTTTTCAAATTTAATCTTCTTTGGGTTTTTTCCTATTGGATTTTATCCCAATTGTTTTGTTTAGCTACTCCTTTTCTTTTTCAAGTTTTCTACTAATAATTTTTAAATTATTTCATATTTTTAAATTAAATTGAATAATATTTAAGTTTCTTGATTGAAATTGGGTCAATAATTTAATAAATTGCACACCTCTTAGATTAGACTAGATTTAAGATGTTTGTTTAGGTTTACCGGGTTCCCATCTTCTTCTTTTTTAAGCTTGTATTTTATATATATATAAATTATTTTTTTATATATAGTTTTCATCCATCCAAGATGACATTGACTTATTTGATAATCTAAATAGGCTTGGGTATGTGTTTTTTGTTTTATTTATTTATTTTGTATTGTTTAAATTATTATTTTAACTAATGACCCGATACTTTAACTTTTTTTAAACTATTATTTTTTTATATAAAAAATTTATTCTACATGCAGCAATACATGGGCGACATATCTAGTTATATATATGCTAAAGCTTAATTGGGATTCTTGATAAGCAATGAACCGTAATATAGAGGGATATATTGTCCAAAGTATCACATGTAAGAAGATAATTAGAGAAGATTATAGTCATTCAACAAAAAAACATAACAAACTTCTAATGACAATAAAAAGGATAAAATGTTATATATATATATATATAAAACGCAATCTGATATATTAAATTAAATAAAACCAAATAAATGTACTTATTTCTCAAAACATTTTAAAAATTAATTAGATTTTATTGTTGTCAAGGATTAATATTTTATTCTTAAAACTTTGTTACTTGATATAAAAAAAACTTGTTATTTGATATAAAAAAACTTTCTTCAACAATACTTACAAGATTACAATAATGCTATCTTATCTAAATGTATTTTTAAACTAAATATAATGAAACAAGAAAAGTGTACTTGATAATCTCTAAACTCTATATAATAATAATAATAAAAAGTAGAAATGAAATAGAGCTTAAAAACAAAAGGAGTTGAGCTAGAAAAATAAGTGAAGAAGCATAAGATTTTATCCATAATTGGGTAGAAAAACAAAACTTTAAACACCTTTTTTCAGCTTCATCTATAGAAAATTTTAGTAACCGAAAGTTAATAAAATCCTTAGCTAATAGCTTTGATTACTCAATATAATCAGAATTAAACTGAAATATTTTCAAATTTATATTAGAAGATTTAAGTTGAGAAATTTGTTGAGGCATTGTTGAAAGTGTTATTAAAAAAACTAATCGGATTCTAATATTTACGAACTAGATAAATCAATGGCTGAAATAAATATTTTTTTTCTCATGGACCATATTCAAGCTCTTATTTCACCTGGCAAAAAAATAATTATTTGCATCATAAAAATTATTCCATAATAAACCTAGGACTATATCAATGCTAGTAAGTTTAAACCCAAAACTCACTTTCTTTAAGTACCTTCCTCTTCAAAACTTTTAGTGCTCTTTGGACCCAATATTAATTCGTCATCTTTCTACTGAATAAACCCCAAATTTACCATGAGAAGAACTTGTTTCTTTCTAGTATGTGCTATATAATTTTTCAGAGTTTTAGATTTCAATAAATCATATCAACTTAGAGTTATTTAAGATGATTTTTGCATTCACTTATAATTTATTTAAATTATGTTAATATTCCATGTTTAAAAACTAAAATCAATGATTAAATTGTAATAATTTTTTTAATTTAAAAAATAAATGAATCTCAGTTTTAATTTAAGCTTGAAATATCAATTAACCTTGCTTTTAAACAAATTTTCAGCAGATCACCGTGGAAAATTGAAATGATTGTGGACTAAGTTCACGTTGGCCAAAGATTCAGAGGATTTTAGATCAATTGGCTTAAGGAGAAAGGAATTTCCTCCTAGGATCTTCGTTTTTTTTTTTTTTAATGATCTGTGAAGCTTTGTCGGAGTACTGCTGCTCCAAGAAACCGTGACGTGCAACGAAACAAAAGGGAACCGAAAAAACAATACAAGCGGACACGACCACTGAAGAGGTCAGGTAGCATTTTCTGAGCAAGCTTTCACACTTGGTTTCAGAAGCTTACCATTCCAGAAAATTGACCCTAGTGGAGTAGATAGATATTTGCTCTGGTTCAAGAAAGCAAGAATAATAAGCCACAAATGCTTGGTAATTAAAGAATCTCTTCCCATTTCTATCTAGACGGGCCTGTGTCATGCCCTCCTAGAAGGACGCCGACACACGTACGTGGACGCCGGAGAGAGCAGACTGAAGAGTGTACCTTTCATGTTGCGACTGTCTGTTTTATCCGTTTCCAAATGGCATAAATAATTAAAATTACTGGAAAAGGGCTTTTAAAAAAAACGATCAAAAATAATGGGCAGCGACTCATTATTCTTGTTCTCCATCGGGAAAGGCAAGACCATCATTTTGGAAGAAGCTTAATTCAGTAGCTAGTGTTTGTGAACGGGAATGATTCCGCGTCTCTTAAAAATTTGATTTTTTTTAGATTAATTTTTTTTATATATTTTTGTTATACAAATGTAAAAATTATTTTTTAAAAAATAAAAATGGTTTTTTAAATATATTTATAAATAAAAAACAGTATTAACTGCAACCACAATTATATTATTAATCATGTTCATGATGCATGGCCAACCGCATCATTAACCGCATGAACAAATACGCTCTAAACTTACCCTCGAGCTCGGAAAAACCGGCTAACACGAGGCTTTTCATCTCCATGGTAAACGATGATGATGTAATTCAAACTCATATTTAAAAAAGAAAATACTTGAAGATGCTGAGAGATCTATTAGGTGGGTACAAAACCTAAAAGAATTTATTCTTACAAAAAAACATATACTTATAATCGTGTAAGAAGAATTAGAAGAAAGATCATATGGCGATAAAAACTCTTAAAGTTCAAACAAAAAAAAACATAGAAATAAAAAAATCCAAACGCGGACTATGATGTCCCATTTAACACGTCACGGAGTGGGAAGCCAATCACATACAAGAGAGTGCCTTTCCCATCCACCTGCCCTGTTTAATATCATCTCACTCCCTGTATATCCTCCTGTGTGAAATCGTTCTTCCAATCAGGACCGGGTTACCCTCAGAACAGACAAAGATCGCGCGACGAATCTGATGTAGTCCTGAGTCTATCTCTTATTGTTTTAAGAATAGCAAGAAATCTATTAACGCAAGAAACATGCACATTACCTTGCACAAAGCCAAGCCTAAATGTAACGATAGAAATCTAACATAGAATTCAACATCACACTTTGGAAATAGAAAACAACTGGGGATAGGAAGGTCGATAAATTAAAAAAATCTAGAAAAACTCAAACCCATGACTTGTCTTGGATTGTCTAAACATATGAACTAGATGATCTTCTATATGCGTAAATCCCAATTTAGCAATTTAGAAAAGAAAGAGAACCGTCCTATTTGCTTCTCTTAATTTCTTGTTGTTTTACTCGTTTTCTAGATGCACTTAGTTTTTGTGGTGTAAATATTTTTTAAAATTGATTTTTGATGTATTTAAATTGTTATTTGAATTGTTTTGATGTAATGATAATAAAATAAATTTTAAAAAATAAAAAATAAAAAATAATATTTTAATATGTTTATTTTTTAGAAAACAACCCTACCAAATTATTAAACGGTATAGAAGTCAAATCTATGTGTATCATCCACCTCTAATTCCCGTCCGTGTATGTCTTAATTTCACCTCTATATATGCACGTGGACTTCCTGATTAGCCACCCCATCAAACTACAATTTGACCTTTTCAATAAGCCCTCCCTAGTCCTTAATAACATTGATCACTTGCTTGATCCATATCCTTTTTCTCTTTCTCCATTTTCTGATCACGCAATGATTGGCACCAAGGGATTTGACCCTGAACCAGTACAGGAAAATACTAGCTTGCAGGATTTTGAAGATGCAGAAGAAGCATTCTCATTCTCTGATCTTTCATTAAAGAACTGTGACAATTATGGGGATGCCTTCGCCAAACAAGACCTAAGCTCCTCTTTTGATCATCAAGATTTCTTCGAGTTTTTCAGTCAAGAATTTCCCAGTACGGCTAGCTCTACTAATTCCTGGGACAGCATCATCTTTTGTGGAAAGCTCATTCCTTACAGAGGAGAAACAGTGGTAGCTGAGATAGAACAGAACCTGGGACTCGCGGCGCAAGAAACATTGGTAGCTGAAACAGAACAGGACCTGGGGATCGCAGCGCAAACAAATCATACCAAGAAGGACTCAGTCTTGCCATCGAAACTATCACGCTCTTTCAATAAATCAACTGAAAGAGCTGCTGCAAGAAGCAATACTCCACAAAAGAAAAAGAAACAACAAAAGAGTGACAAGGCTTGTGAAAGTGCTAACAAGGGATATACAACCAGGAAATTAAGCGTTCATCGTAAGTATGGCTGTTCAATGAGAAAAGGACCAGACTTGTCACCCTTGATGAACTCAGGATGTTATTCTTTCAGATTAGGCGTTGGGAAGTTTCCAATGGAGATGGATTTAAGTGATATCAGGATGAGGCAAGCTAAGAAGAGTAAACCTCCAACCAGGATGCTTCCGTCTGAATACGAGTGTGACCAAAAGGATAAGATCAGTGGCAAGGGAAAGAGAGAGAAGAATTTGTGGGGTTTGTTCAGGTGTAAAGCTTCTCTTGGTTGCATTCCACCATTTTGAGTTAAGCTTTGGTCACCGTTGTTGTTCAAGAGGCCAAGTACGTTGTCGTTTCTCTTTAGTCTCCAGTCTAGTAATCAAGATAGAGGATATGCAATGAATGAATAAATAAATAAATTGTAGAGGATAAATACTATTCAGTAGCTTACATTTTCTCTAATATTCAACCAGAAAGTATTTGAAAATTATTATCATCCGATTAATTAAAGATCCTTTCATGGTGAAGTTCTAGGACTTCATCGTATATTACTTAATTTATTCCGCACGTTTTATATGATTATTGTTTATTAACTCTGTTTCGGAAAATAAATTAAAAAAACTTCACCAAAAGCTTCTACAAAATAATTGTTTCAGCTCTCTATCAAGCATATCAAGCATTTAATCTGAAATGGGCGGTTGGATAAACTAATATGACCAATGATCTCCACGCCTGCGGGGAAAAAAATAAAAGATAAATTTGCTGCTTTAGCATACATAAATAAATAATCAATAATTTGTTTTTAAAAAATATTATTTAATATATTTTTGAATGAAAAATAATTTAAAAAATAATTAATACCACAAGAACTAAATTCCCAAGACAACAATGGAAAACTCCTACAGTGCACTATTAATTACAATTTATAATACCTTTTTCCAGGTTTAGATCACATTATACAGGTGAAGTTGCTTAATTACTCAGTAGATAGTTCAGACAAAAGTGAAAGTAAAAGGGTTATTGACGTGTCGATGGGTCTTTCACTTGAATTTACATGAAGACCATGCGATGAATGGGCGCGCAGAACCCATTCAAACAGAGGGCGACCACAACTGTAAAAGCAGTTTGAAGATTTTAACATGCGACTGCTTTTGAAGTTAATTAACCAGCTTATCTTGAGTGCAATCAATGCTTCACTAATTTTAAAAACAGACATGGAATCACTGCGCCCTTTTCTTTGATTTTACTGTTTTCTATGTAAGATTGTATTTTCAGAGATCTTGTAAAATTGTACAAATCAATATTAAATATACAATCTAAGGAGGAAGTTTTGTATTGCGGTCAAAATATCATTAATTTAAAATATGATTTTTTTATACTGTTGAATTATTTTGACTTGTTTATTATATAAAAAATAAATTATTATTATTATTTTAATATATTTTTAAATGTAAACTATTTAAAAAAAAACAATTATTATTACGGTATCAAATATATATTAAAAAAAACCGTGTTGGACTATAAACTTTATATTGACTTATCGTTTTTGTTCATTTTAACGGTCATGTGATATTTATTTAACCTAAAACTAAAACACCATTCACAGCAAAGATAGACAAATTATACTTTAATGACTTGCCTTTGAAATTAAATCCCAACTAGACCATCCTCAAATTAGAATCCGCGTTATTCTACATGCATAGACAGAGGTTGTGCCTATTTTAATTCATCATTTGAAGCATCAGTTATGAGATATGATCAGGGTTTACGTGTGTTTAAAGTTTGTGTTGTGAATTTAGAGTTGACCTAAGTTAATTTAATTTTTTTTGAAATAATATTATTTATATAAAAAACCAGTTTTTTGTATTGATGTAGTATAGGTTAGCATCTAGATCAATAAATCACTAAATTCGGGTTTTGAAGTTCATACTTATTTTGTGTTTTTTTTTTTCAGGAAATTCAAATTTATACCTTAAAAAAGTAGTTTTTTTCCTTACCTGTCTGCCATTGATAAAATCTCTCTATAAATTAACAAATATAATTTTGCCAATTAAAAAAAACCCAAACGCCGTGTATGGTGGTCTATTTTATACGTCACGAAGATTCGAAGCCAAATCACACACGTCCCACCATCGTTTCAATTCATCGTAACGACATGCATCCACTAACGTTGATTTATTTTTTTCGATTAGGACATGGGTGGTTAGCCTTAAACGGACAAGACAAATCTGAAGTTTTCCTGAAAATTTCTGTAGATGAAGATTGGATCTTATCCATCCTATTTGTGCCCGAACAGGACATTCAAAGAAATGTATTAATTTTGGATACAAACAGCACGCTTCCTACCATATAAGCCAAGTCTAAATGCATGTAATTATCAAACTCTAATATAGAATCTAACGCAACTTGTTACTGAGAGAAGAGAAAGAGATGACATGAACGCTAATAAATCAAGGAAATCTTGAAAGATTCAAGCCCAGAATGCATTCATTTCTTGCTGTATTTATAGTCTTTCTAGAAGTAGCCAATTCCATCAACATCAACCAACGCTCGTTCCCTTCTGTCTATCTCTTAATTTCCTCTACATACAATTTTATATACTTCGACTCCTTGATTGCCCCCCCATCATTTGATTTTTTCATTAAGCCCTCCTTGGTCCCTAGTTACAGTATTGATTAATAGCTTGAACCGTATCCTTTTCTCTTCTCCATTTTCTGATGATCACGCAATGACTATAGGTGCCAAGGGATATAACCCTGAAGCAGTGCAAGAAAATACCGGCTTGCTAGATTTTGAAGATGTAGAAGAAGCGTTCACATTCTGTAATCTTTCATCAAACAACTGCGACAGTGCTCACAGGGATAACTTCTCCAAACAAGATCAAAGCTCCTCCTTTGATCATCAAGATCACCTTGGGTTTTTCAGCGATGCCTCTACGTCTCATTCTTCAGACAGCATCATCTTTTGTGGGAAGCTAGTACCTTACAAAGGAGAAAAAGTAGTAGCTGAAACAGCACAGAAGTACCAGGAAATTACAGACAAATCAAAACTTAACAGGAAGAGCTCCATCTCCCCGTCAAAATTATCGCACTCTCCGAGTAAATCAGTTTTTTTTTATAAATATTTTAAAAATAATTAAAAATTTAACTTGGTTTCCCTTAATTTTTAATTTGGCCCCCTTTACTTTTTTTTTTCTTGTTCCGTCCTTGGTCGTAAGGACCAGGCTGAGGCGACTCTTTACCTAACAACATCCGTCTCCACAAAGTCATAAGATCATACAAGAGAGTTGATGGTATTCTATATTGAAATTTTAGTAATTTTGTAATTCTATTTGTTTTTGTATTTTAAAAGCATTTTAAAAAAAATCCAATTCTATTTATTTATTTTTATTTTAAATTAATATTTTTAATATTTTCATATCGTTTTTTATGATAATATTAAAAATAATTTTTTAAAATATAAAAAGTATTATTTAATACATTTCTAAATAAAAAAAGTTTAAAAAATAATTATACTGTAATCTCAGACGTCAAAAAAAAAAAAAACTATAAGCAGTTATGTCCTTTGCATACTAATTTCCGGAGTAATTTTTTTTAACGTGAGGTTAGGTCTCCTTTTACCGTTAACAATATAAAATGTCAAAGAACCACACACAACAAGTTCTCGAATGATACAGTGCCAACATACTTGCTAACTAGAATTTAGCACCCAGAAAAACAAATCCTCGCTGACCAAGAAAATTCTGATGAGGTCATTGTCATTCTAGATCTCTCAACACGTGCGAGACCGCAGCATCAATTGAGTGCTAATTAAGGCAGAGCACAAGTCCAAAATAATAATATCAATCTAAGGAAAAAAAAAAAAAAGGCATTTGAGCTATTAGTACAGTGATAATAGGGAATTGTTTTCTTTTTCTGCAGCAGAATTCAAGTCTTATTATATATCTGTTATTTTTGAAGTGTTTTACATATTTACTTGATTTATAATATATTTAATGAATTGTATGATTAGTCCTGGTTGATTATAAGCTAGTCCGAATGTCTATATAAATTAAAAAAAAATCATCCTTTTTATAAAAAGTAACAATAAAAAAAAGATTCAAAATTATTAAAGTTAGTATATTTAATGATAAATTAAAAATCTTGATTATAAGTTTATAAATTTATCAAGTTAATATAAAAGAATATTATTTTAATTTATTTTAAAAAATAAAATAATATTATTTCAAAATCACCAAACAAAACCATATGAAATTTATGGTCTCAAGCGTTGTTAAATTATTATTATTATTTAAATTATTAATGTTGTGCAAACTAGAATCTTTTTGGCATCAATTTAATATTATGTTTTAAAAATATTTTTTAAAAAAATTAAATTTATTTTGCTTTGAATTAATATAATTTTTAATATTTTTAAATTATTTTAATATGCTAATTATTAATATATTTTTTAAAATAAAA
This sequence comes from Populus ilicifolia, assembly GCA_015708895.1. Lineage (NCBI taxonomy): Eukaryota > Viridiplantae > Streptophyta > Magnoliopsida > Malpighiales > Salicaceae > Populus > Populus ilicifolia. The sequence goes on from SRLM01000025.1 coordinate 1,595,283, forward strand.
AATATTTTTAAAAATAATTAAACAGGCTGAAAAACTGTACATAGTCACGTATATTTTCTTTCTCAGAAAAGACAGCAACGTGGAGACAAACTCTGCACTAACTAACAAGTAAAATATACTAGAAGGGAGAAGAAATATTAAAGGAAAAGCAGCCTTAAGATGCGTTAATGGGGTCTCATCAACCAACAGAAAAACTTGCTAACCAAGACAACAAGAACCCACTTGTCTATCTATGACCGCCTGCTGTTCTAGAATCAAAGAATTTCTAAAACTATCCGTGATACTTGCCACATTATTTTATTTTTCTTTTTTCTGTGCCCTCTAGAAGCCGCCCCCACTCCCCATTCACCAACTATTTCTTAGCATTATGTCAAAGCATCTTCCTTTGAGCTCCTGTTGAACGTGTAATATATATATGGTGGTGACAACTTTGCCAGTTTTTCTCATCAAACCACAGAAAAGCCATTTACAGACTTCCTTCATCAAGAATCTCTCCTTAATTCTTTCTGGATCCTCACCTTTTCTTGCCGTAGTTTGATATTCACGATGGTTGCGAAAGAAATGAGCCTTCGACCGCTACAAGAGGACAGTGAGCTGCAAGATTTTGATGATGAAGCAGAAACACTATCTCTTTGTGATCTTCCGTTATATAACCGTGCTAATTCTGATTCCAAAGAAGATCAGAACTTGGAAACGTCTTTTGATCAGGATTTCTTCGAGTTCTTCAGCGAGGACTTCGCCGCTTCAGCCTATCCCTCGGATAATGTCATCTTTTGTGGGAAGCTCATTCCTTACAGAGGAGAAACAGTAGACGAAAAGGCAGAGAACCTAGCCGGAAGCACAAAGAAAGCGAAGGATTCCAAGAAGAGCTTTAGATTCCCTTGGAAATCATCCTCTTTCAACAAGCCAAGGACAGCACCACCAAAGCAGCCACAGGAAAAGAGTGACAAGGCTTTGCAAGTGCCTCTATCAGAGAATCATGGGTTGGCCACAAGGAAATGCGATGATAAGTATGACTTTTCGATGACGAAGGTATCGATACTAGCGACCCCGGTAAGGCCAAGATGGTACTTTTCGGCATTTGGAGTCGGCAGATTTCCAATGGAGATGGAGCTAAGCGATATTAAGACGAGGCAGATCAAGAAGAGTCCGCCGAAGATGTTTCAATCCGAGAAGGGAATTGAAATGAGTAGCAAGAAGAGAGGGAAGGGACTGTGGAGTTTGCTTAGGGCTTTAAGGCACAATAGTCATCATTCGTGTGCCATGGCTAATTAGACCTCGTTTGGTAGCGCACCCATTGCGTGAGAGGTCAGAGGAGCGCTCCTGGCAGCTAGCGTGTGTGGTTAAGCAGGCCAAGATTGACCGTCTGATATTGAAATGCAACGGTAAAACTAAGATGATTATTTTTTGTGATCACAAACGGGCCTCTCTAGCTAGTATTCAACAGGGAGCTAGGGATGCCTGACGTGAGAATTAAAGAATGTTCAAATTCAGAGGCATATCACCATTGAATTTTGTTCTTAGGGACTGTAAGAACACGGCTTAGATCATGAACACATGATAATTGAGCACTCTGTATGCATGTATTCACACTTGTTCCAATATTGATCAGTGATTACAAGATGTTATCCAAATTACAATGCCCCGACACACCAGTTGCACCTCTCCGTGGTTAAGGAAAACCTAATTGCAAACCATGAACAAAATTGAATTCAATTGACAAAATGTAATTTGGGTACCAGCAAAGTAACAGTTTGCAAGCATCTGTTTTCATTTATTGCTGCTCCCGAAAGTGCTATCCACTAATGAAGCATAGCATGATTCATAATCTATTTAATCAACACTAACGCTTTCCTTTCTCTTTATATGAAGAGCATGAGGAGGAAGACATAAGCAAATGATACGATACTGATCGACATTCAAAACAAACAGGTACTTTTGAACGACAAATGCCAGTTCAAAACTTGAAGCTTGGTCTCGTAAATTTGGTGAACAAAACTCATTGACAGGGATTTGTCAGAGCTAATATCTCCTGTCTGAACAGAAATGAACTTGAATATCGGTTTTGAAGAATTTTTAGAAGCTTAAATACGGAGCACAACAATATTTCTGTGAGAAACTATAACTATCAAAAACTGATAGTTTCTGTAATCTTACAAAACATCGAAAATGGTGGCAGGAAAGCTGAGGTTCTTCCATTTCTTTCCGCTGTTTACATCTCACCAAATAAACTTCTATTGACTGCGAATCTTCTTCACCATTAACAGCCAAGTCCACATCCATTGCCTTCTTTGGAGGCTGTTGCCTCTTTTCTTTTGATTTGTTCTGATCCAGGGAACTGCAGCAAATATCACATTTTTAGAGCCCTTTTCAATTTTGTTTTTAGATCTCATAGTCAAATTATACAGATTTACAAGAGATTGCACAAAGTTACTATCCAATCTCCACTGCTATAAAGGGGCACGCCAAAAATGGGTGAGCCAATGCAGTGACAAATTACACAACATTCCTGCTAGAGACAAATACACTAGGCTTGACCCAGTATGACCTTATTTCTACTGGTCTTGGACTAACAAGACTGGGGGTGTACTGGAATCTCCATCAAGTAAATCAAATCCAATTTGAACAAATTTGATATCTCACCATATCGAAACCAACACAAACCTGAAGCTCCTACATAGCTCTAAACATACTTGACTGCCCACGTGTCAATGAATATCCACGTAGGCCAAAAATGTGGAATTAAGCATCAGAATAACTCAATTGTCAGCCCAAAGCTAACATTTGGTTTTGACCTCTGTCGCGCCCCAGTGCGTCAAAATACACCTCGCTCAATTGCCCCGTGCTTGTTTTAACAGGTTTTTATAGAAGGGAAAAGATGTCTAAATAAACTCACGCCATAACAGCACAAGCCATTGACTGCAGCAAATTGATAGTAAAAAGTAAGGCCAAGTAAAGGGAAAAGATGTCTAAATATTACTTATTTTTCCATTCACAAGTAGAGTTCTAGAACCAGCTTTTCCAATGACACTAATGTAATAACGTGTAAGCGGAGCATATCCACCGCATATTTCAAGCTGCAAATCAACCAGAAATCAAATTTAGAACATGTGACATCCATCTAACACTATAAGAGAATGGGTCACAGGCGCCTGCAGAGGACTAAAAAGCAAACCTGAAGAAATGATTCAACAGATTGCTGATCATTTGGTGAAAAAGAAACCCATCCCTCTTCTTATGCACATGCTCCATGTTCTGCTCTACGTACAGTTAAAAACAAGCACGGGAAACAATGTTATGTGAATCATACATCCTTAAAAGAATCACCATAAATCATTAACAGTGATAAAAGCACTGTTGAATATCAACGATTATGGTTAAATTTATGAAAACAGAAAAGAAGAGATAGATAAGAACTAGCATGATCAAAATGTAAGAATTTTCCAGTGTCAAAATAACAAGATGCTGAAAGCATCGATTGCATGGGCCCAAGTTGGATTGGTTCACCATGACCTCCATAAGGATTGCAACTACACTCTACAGCTTTCATGGCAATTATGCTGACATGTAATATAAACTAAGTTTCAACCTCTTTAGAAATCCATATTGTTGGATACAATTGAATGCCATACTCTTCGGAAAAGAATACCTGATCAATAAAACGCTTCACCACATGCCTTAAACTCTCTATAGTAGTCATCTCATGAATTTTCCTCAAATGGATGATTGGAATAATTGCAGGATCAGGAAAAGATATGTGATGGCACCGCTGAGCACAGTGCACTGCCAACAGCTCAATAGCTGAAAAAAACACGTTCATCCTGGAAGTTTTGAGATTTAAGCCAATGCTTTGGCAACCGCGCAAGAAACAACATTGTTAGCTTTACGAGGTGTGCAGTATACTGGATGCCAAAGAGTTACCATGTGGATTTTAGGAACCAACTAATTGACATTGAAAGAGATCAGGTATAAAAGATTCGAACGAATATTACCAACTAAATAACGTTGCGATGCGAGCCACATGAGAAACTCAGCCCAGGGTATGTAAAGTTTTGTACTGACCTTAACCGCAGAAGAAAAGCTACATTCCTTTCCAGGTTTCCAATTCTCCATGCCTATATTATATTCCAAAATATCCAGCATTAATAATGTAATGGGAATGAAAAACCCACTAGATCCAGAGAGTATTCAACCATTGGTAACATTTAACTCTTAAAGGCATGTATCTTGGTCCTGGAAACAGAACAGCTACTCCATTTATGATCTGAATTATCGTATAGAGGCTGCAGATCATAGTCATGTATACTTACAACAATAAATGCAACCCAGATAGCACACTGCCAGCTGCGTACCTTAGAGCCGGTAACCTTGTTCAGGAGAAACAAGGTACTTCATATTTAAGACTTGACTAGTGGTTTCAAAGTTTTCCATTTGGAGGTATTCTTCAGTTCCAAGATGACCTCTTTCCTTTCATTGGAGCAAGATATTCCCAGAATTTCATGGAATATGTTACCAGCCTCATGAAGAATGAATGTCAAGATCTTGCCAAAAGTACAGCTGTCTCCATCAAGGGTGGATGATTCAGATCCATAGTATCATGCAGCCCTGTACTCATTTAATAGCCTCACAAAAGCAGGTACATTATTCTGCTCCTTGAGTACTACACATAAAGAATCAACAGTAGAACTACTCAACTTCCCTATTTCATTTGCAGATAGCCTGTCATTCTCACTAGTGTCTTCTTCGTCTGGATACTTCAGTGAAGGAAGAGATGATTAAAACTTGTTAAAGGGAGGGGAAAAAAGGTACACAAAGCAGACTGAGTATAAGGTTTGATTACTAGAAATTACGAACTTCGATGGACAGAGCAACTTTTCATCTTAAAACAGATCATATGGACTATAATATAGATGACAGCTATATATTTTAAACATCAAGTGGTTGTAAGATAGATATACAAGCCAATATTGCCTAGAATTAGCACAATATCCACACATTTACATTCTCAAGATATTAAAAGTCCAGGAAGAGGAGATCAGGACTTAATAGCTTATATTTTCCTCATCCCCATCATGTCTGAAGACGTTCCTTGTTGCTTTCCAAAAACTTCGCAAATTCTGGACCCTGTCAAATTTTAAGTGACAATGCTTAGTTGAATCTCTACATGATGACAGTAAATTCATAAAAATGGATTCTGCTCCTAAAAGGCATTTGGAGTACATAAGTAAATAAGAGAAATTTAACATCAAAGGTTGTCTGATAAGCATGTAAATGCTAAAAAATATTGCAGATTATTGACACGAGGTCAAAGCAATCACAGATTTCCCCTTCACGACTTTTTTTTTATATCAATCAACTGAAACGAAGCACGAAGGATCTTAAAAACCCCATCTAACATGCATTTCATCGAACATATCTTTTACATAATAATGCACCAAACGATAGTTAGCGTACCCATTTCACTATTGACACAATACAGAAATCTAGCAATAGATTTCACAAAGTAATGGTAGCAAACCATCCTGAAACTTCAAAAATCAATGAGGCCAAAGGATGTGGTGCTTGGGAAGACATAGGATGGTGGGATCTGCATTCAATACCGCGTGTTGTTGCTCATAGGGCTGAGAATAGGTTCTCTCGAACCACATGAAACTATGAGTTGCTGAAACGTCTCCTTAGTACCCAGAATCTCACTGTTAAACAGCAAGGATTCCTCCCGCCACAGTTCTCGTTGATGATGACGATTATAATTGTGCAATCAACCATCTGTTTATCACTTCTGGTTTTATGCTAAGAGCCTTCAATTTATACTCTCAGCTGACAGTAAAATAATAGCACAGAACAGAAAATCGGAATGGTAGATTTGAATGGTGATGATAACTTCCTAACATTCTCAGTGGAGAAAGATTCATACATTTAGGTTTGTGTGAATACAAGCAAATTAGAAACGAGCAAATGATTAAAAAAAAAATCTGATTATGAACACAAGACACTTAGTTTTTCCGTCACAGTATTACAAACCAACTTAACCGGAGAAGAGAGAGGATGAAAAGTGGTAAAGTTATTCCGACGAGACTACTACAACTAAATAAATCAAATTGTTAACATCCCCAGAAGCAATTCGCTACATATAACAAATGACACATCCCTAATAATTGTAAGAATAAGGAGTTAACGGTGATCACAATGACGATGAGAACATGAATCACAAAAATAACACATTTATTCCCTCTCTTCACCTGTTTCACAGAGAGTAGACACCGAAGAAGAAAATGGAGGCAAGGATGAAAATCACCCATTTTTATATCTGTTGGTTTTTTTTCACTGATACCTAAAATGAAAATTTTCTCACGTCTCCCGCACTACTTGCTGCTTGCTCCATTGCTCATTTTCTCTTCTGTGTGCATTTGAATGTCTTTAACAGCACTGGCATCCACCCTAGGAGGACCAGAGTGTCTCCTTGCTCCAGCTGGTGAGGCAGAGAAGGAAAGCCGCTTCTTTACATAACCCACTGATGCCTTATCTGGTGTCCCATTATTATCCATGCCTGACGGGCTTGACAAGCGGGATTTTGCCTTTGCTGACTGTGACCGTGTGGGTGCCATGTAACTTGGAACTGAAGGCGAACTTGCAAGACTCTCATCATCTCTTATTGATGACCCTGCTATGCTATGTCTCCGATAGCGTTCAGACTGGACACTGAATGTGCTCCTGGAGTCCTCGTCTCCTCCCCAAGCACTTCCTCTAGGGCTTGGTGGCTTTGCTTTCCCTGTTACTGAAGATGTAGATGGTGCCTTAGAGGGGGGAGTAGAAGGTGATTGCCGACTGGGAGGCCGACTTGATTTTTGAGCACCAGGAGAAGGTTTATTGTCATGGTTAAGATCACGACGAGAATAAGCTCTGCTGATTTCTCCAAGAGACATGGTACGGCTTGTTGTGCTCTTAACAGAGGCCCGATCATTGTTATCTATTGTGCTTCGGCTCTCCCAAGGTCGGGCTGCCATCCACCTCTCTAGCCAACTCCATCCCCAGCGAGGATTGTTTGGATCCATGAATGTAGCATTTGCTGATTTTGAAGATTGCTTCCACATTTGCTGTTTACAAAAATTAGTCATCCATGTTAGTTTTAAATTGAAGTTTGATTCAAGAATGAGAAATAGATAGTCTTTTAACATTACAAATTAGGAGCTCTAAAACACATCTTTCTTTCAACATTTTTGTGATGAGTATAAAATAGAAACTCTTGGTTTTCTGGGACAAATGTGTACGGAGTAGAAACTTTCAAGACAATAATGATAAACTCCAGGAAACTATTGATGAAAAGAAACATTGGTTTCATATTTTTGTCCACCGCTATTCCTTTGCAGTGAACGAGCAAGAAAGGGTTCTTATCTGCTCAGTGTTCTTAAAATACATTTCTCAAGGAAATTGATTGATTTGGCTTGTGACCATTTAACAAATACCAGTATTAAGACACCCTATGGAAGTAAAAGTAAGCAAATTTGTTCATTTTACTTGAATACTAAGTACAGTAACACGAGTCATTGCTGAGCAAAAGGAAAATGGCATTATTTTTTGAACAGCAACAATTATAAAGTCAGTGTCTTCACATGAGATATCTGAAATGCTGTTTTTGTGCCCAGTGTGTGCACACATGTCCATTAACTTATCAGCAGAACTTTGCATCAGGAAGGAGTGGGAAAATCTGAAAATATTCCTGAATTCAAATATGCCAGAATTTCCCAAATAACCAAGACTACTTAAATGTCTTCTAGTATTACATGTACTAAAATGCAAGATGGAATAAAAACACCAAAAGCAAGATACCAAGCACCAGTTGTGCATGTTGACTTAATTTTTCTCTTTCTTTGGCTAAAGTTACAGGCTATGTTTCAAATTTTTTCAACAATGGACTATTTAAAAAAACACTAAATTACCTGATGTGAGTATGCATAAGCCAGTGCCCTTTCTCTTCTCATGGCGGCTTCTTGTTTGTGTAGTAGGCTGGCTTCAACTTCTTCCTTTGATTGTGGGCTATCATCCCATTGTTCTCCAATCTGTTGCAAAGGTATATGAAACATATATATGCACAGGTTAATACAAAATATTCAAACTTTCAAAGAAAGAAAAGGGAAAAAAACACCCATTAATGAAAGGCAAAAGCGAGAGCAGTGTAATGCATGTGACAGCAAAATACTCGGGTAAACAAAACAGAAATTTGTTCTCCTAAAAATCCACACATTCACAATACATATGCATTCAGATGCAACCCAGAAAACAATCGGGTTAACTTTTTGTAGAGCAAACAGGGAGGGCATGTAAAGGGAATGCAAAGCACATGCAATGGCACATATCACTGCATAAAATGCAACAGGAAAAAACTAACATCCAAAAAGGTCAGGTAAAGAAGCATGGGATGATCGCACTTACAGAAGTTCTCAACTTGTCGAGTTCTTTGTCATGTTTCTGCTGGAGCTGCCGTTGGAGGGCCTCATTTTCCTCCGACATTCTGATCCTTCTTGCACGAATCTGAGACTGCACACGAGCAAGAGTCTGCATGGCTCGTAACGTGGCAGTTGCTTGCCGTTTGACAGATTGCCCTTGTATCAATGACTTCAATCTCACCAGCCCTCTCAAAGCACGCAATGCCCTCCTCGCCTGAAAGCAGGAATAGCATGAGCAGTTCTTATATGCAACTAATTACAGGACGAATATGAAAAGGTGTAGATTAAGAAGTATATTACGTTCTCCAGTAAGTATGGCCAAGTTTCCACGATAAAAGTAGAAGGTTTGATCACATTAAAAACAAAAGCAAAAAAGAAAGCAAAAGAACCTAAAAGTCAGATCCGTCATACATGGAAGTTTTGACACAGAACTTGTACGGACACAGTACATATCTTGCTAAGAAAATGAAGAAACCGTAAGAAATAGAGAAATTCCTCAAGTAAAATCATAGAAAACATACCAGGTATCCTCTAAATGCTGTTTGAATCCTGATTGCAGCTATTTCTTCCTTCGATTTTCCAGAGTAATTTGCCACTGTAGTAAGCCGAACAACCTCAGCGGCAGCCTGGGCGGCTGCAACAGCTGCCTCAGCTGCCACAGCAGTGGCAAGCGCCACAGAATAAGCATGCTTGCTCTGCTCGTTCTCAGCTTCAGTTAATTTCACATCTGCTGCTGTAGGAGGAGATGGTGTACGAGGAGGAGAAAGAGAGGGTGCAACGGTTTCCTCATGTGAAGAAACAGCTAGATCCCGGTTCTTCTCTTTTTCTGACCATTTCTTCTTTGATTTGGATTTCTAATTAAAAAGAAAAGGGTAACTGAACTTAAGATTATCAACATTTCGAAATAATTACAAGTTACAAAAGCCATGTCGAATATATAGGCCAAAACTCCCACAAACCTTAGAGGAACCGAGGGCTTTCTTCAAAGCAGAGAACCAACTCCCTCTTCTCCCCATTGCTTAATTTAACAATCTTGCTCGGGCTAAAAGCCTAAAACAAGAAATCCAAGCCCAAAATGAGATCAAATCATCAAGATACATTAAAAAAAATCTACAAAATGTTTAACAGTAGAAATGTAGCAAAGACCATACAAGATTTCAACACATTGGAAACAAATGAAGTGAATGACTAAATTGCTGAAGGAAACCGCAAGGTAGTAATTCAACCCTCAAAATATGTTTAAACAAGAACATTTCAAGTTACTAAAAAAAATGCAAAACCCACACTTGAAAGTTAGATCTATATCATTAATCACAACAATAAACTGCAATTAAGAATGCGTTTACACATGGAAATGAAATAAGAAGATAACATAAAGAGCTACGGGTAATAAAGATGGAAACTTTAACCAATTACTGCATCTAACCAACAAATGGCAACAAACCAGATGTTAAATTTGCAAGATCTTCTCAAAAGACATAAGCCCCAATTCGAACTTTCCATTTCTAAACCAACCCAGAAACACAAAAGACAATGAAGACTCACAAAATAAGACAAAACAACAAATGTATCAAAAGCAAATAAGAGAACTCCAAAATTATACCTCTAAGTCAGAAATTCTCAGATCTCTGTGACCTAAAGATCATTATCTCTATATAGACAAAAAAAATATCCAAAGAAGTTGAAAAAATCACAGGTTGTGTGTGCACTTGTGTGCGTTAAAAAGTAGATCTTGACAGGGGATGAAAACTTGAGAGATTGGAAATGGAACAATAACAGCTTGGTGTTGACCCCACTTTTAACTGTTGTGGTCCCTGCTTTGGTTTTTATTACCAGACAAAAATAAGATCAACACAAAAAATAGTAACAAGAAACCGCAAACAACGATCACAGACAGCCTCCTTTCGCTGTCTTTTCAGTTTTTTCACATTGAAGTTCGCGGTTACCTGTCACGGTTAATTTTTGGAATGAGGGTTTGCTGTTGCTGCTATGGGGAAAGAGAGTGTTTATTCATTTGACCAACCAGAACTTGCCACATCTAATTTAATCAAGTTCCTTAGTTTATAAACACACTTGCTGTTAACCCACTTCGCCGCCGGTATTAAATTTTTCTTTTAAAAAACCCCTGGTTATGGAAGTTATTTAAAAAAAATAAAGTATAAATCAAATTGTAAATATTTAATAAAATAAATACATAATTATTTATATAAATAAATAAATATTATTAAAAATAATCAAAAAATTAAAAAAAATTAAGATATGGATATAGGTTAATATATTTAATTACATGATATGAATTATTTATCTCATTGTATTTAATGAATCTATTTATAAAATTTAATCTACAAGGAAAATCAACATGCATTGCTACATAAATCAACATACATAAAATTTATTAAAAATAATAAAAGAAAAAAAAAGTTATATGTAATGTTGCATGTATTAAAAATATTGTATAAAAATAATTTTTTTTATTTTTAAAAATAATTTTAATATATAAAAGATAAATAAATCATATCAACCTCATAAAAAAATTAAACGAATAATAATTGATAATTCAAAAGGGCTAGATTAGCTTAAAAAATTATTTTTTAAAATAAGTTTAATATATAAAAAAATAAATAAAATATATCAACCTTATAAAAAAATTAAATACATCCAGTATAATAAAAAAAATAACTGATGATTCAAAAAGGCTAGATAAGAAGGAAAAAAAAATTACATGGAGGGGTATTGATAAAAACNGGTAAGCCGGACCAAGCATGCTGACCCATAAAAAAAAAAAACCTGCATACACAAGCCTTTTGTTTCAAGCTTGCTGTCCACTCTATTCTTTGTCAAAAAAAATAAACGATGTATCGTCTAAATAATACTTAAGATTAGGTCACTACGGTAGCTCTTGTTTTTTCAATGGAAAAATCTATTTTCAACTCACCTTTAATCTAAAATACATAAAAAAATTATTTTTATAATTTTATTTAAACAGTCAATAGATTTAAAAAAACAAATAACCGTCTTAAAACTTATAACCAACCTAAAAATTAAAAGTCTTTCAAAGCTCAAATGTGTTATTTTAGATAATGTCAATGTAATAAAATACTTAATATAAATTTTTTTCATGAAATCATTTAATATAAAAATCAAATATTTTAGTAGTTAAAATTATTGTTAATAATAACTTTATTTTTCTAAATTGAAATACATCAAATTCTACTCCCTCTGAAAAAAAAGTATGATATCGAAATATAATATTTAAAAATTATAAGAACTAGTTACTTGATAGTCTTAAAAATTAGGAGACTATAATGAACTTTTTAAATAAATAACAGAATCTACATTAAAGTTTTTCATGTATTTTATTTATTTATTTTTCAGTTTAACCCTCAAATATGTATATAAGCTTTAGTTTGCTATTAAAATGGTTTAATTGTGTAAAAACATTTTCAAGAATTAAATTGATTTTTTTTTTAAATTTTACCATTGAAATCCACCGTTGATGGTGTTTTGAAAAATGAGATGTTTATAAAATAAGGTTTTTCAGTGGTTTTACTGGGAGTTAATCCAGTGATCATTCATGTAACCCTCCTCACCAATATTAAAAAAAAGAAAAAGTCTTGATGAATACCAGACCTTGGATGCTGTAAAAAGCTTCTTTTTTTTTTTTGAGAAATTTAAGTACCCTCCGTGCGTGTGTCTATGTATATATACTTTACGGGTACACATAAAAACTAACCTGAGAAATTATTATATAGTTTTTGCTGCATTACTCCTTTATATACAGTAAAAGGAGGACCCATCCTAATAATCATTTGGAGGATCCTCTTTCATGAAAGCTGGAGATCACTTAATTACCTCTTTTTTAAAATAAAAAAATGGGTGAGAATAGAAGGGTGTAATTTAAAAAGAAAATTGTTTTTGGTTGATGGTAGCAGGAAAACGACAATGAGATCATGTCAGGGAGGAAACGGCGACGTTGCTAACGATGGTTCTAATACATAGCAGCACTCCGATGATAATTGTGATGATAATTAATGGGTATCCGGTGATCGATCAACGTATTTACAAGTTCTCTGATGAAAACTCCAAGTGGTTTGCTTGCAATCATTTCACAAATCGGCTTCCCGGTTCACCAGGCCCTTGGTTATTTTTTACATTTAATTTGTTTATTGCCTATTTATTTTAGGACACAATTTGATTACTATTTTGATCACCCTTTTAAAATAAAAGAGATGGAAAATGATGAAAATAAAGAGAAAACGTTTATATATATATATATATTTTTATTTCGGAGACATAGAAATTTATTCTAAAATTATTTAAAAAATATGTTTGTTTTTTTTTTAAATATAACTTTGCACCAGCAGCCGAGTTACTAACATTTTTTGGAAGGTCCCATCTTGCTCATCCGTGTAGAGGGTAAAGGTATAATAAAGGTATAAGATCATTCTTAACTTATGGCAAACGCATTCATCATAGTTATTCTCTGCCTAATCCACGTAACGAATATCCTTTTTTTTTAATTATTATTATTTAAATACATTAATATTAAAATATTATTTTAATATATTTTAAATAAAAAACTACATTCATAGTTCAGAGGACAGACACCCAACGGGAGAAATGGATAGAGATAACTCCTTCTCTGGAAACAAGTGTTATGTTTTCGAGATCCCGTCAGACACCGCATTTAATACAGCGGCATGTTTTTTGTGGTTTGCATTAATGACATCACATGCCATGCTCTTCTCCTCCAATTTTAATATACCTGTAGAAGCAAGTTCCAGCCAGTAGCCCTGCATCAGCATCCCCTCCTCTTCAAACGGAGTGATCACCTTATAATTTACAAGAAAGGGTTAAAAAAGATTTGCGCAGAAAGGCCCAGTTTCAAGTACAGAGCGGATAGTGTTGAGGGAACTAGCAAAATGGAACTCGATGTTTTTTAATTCTCGTTTCTTCTTCTTCCTTCCCTCCTCACAAAGGAACGCAGACGAAATATGGTAAAAACAACCATGTTAACAATACAGGTAGTGTCTTTGTAGTCCGTGCTGGTACATCTCTCGGAAGTTATAGGAAATGCATGCATGCGCAAGCCAGCGGGCAGTTCAAGCAAATGACTAATGCCCATATCGAGCCTTCTCTCTTGATGAATAGGAGAAACTGCGGTAATAAGGATCTAAACATGCAAAATAGTCGCCGATAAGAGGACTGCCACACACGTGCACGAAAGAAAAATGATGAACCTCGGGAGGGAAGTTAAAAGACACACCGTGTGATGAATGATGCCTTGATTTCTCCGAGTGCCCTGCATTCAGATTAGAAGATCATATATTATTAGAAATGTGTGCCGAGAGCACTTAAAAGTTGTTTCTAAATTCCAAAGTTGTTTGAGCCAACCTCCAAATTTAGTGTATCATTGGGACAAAAAGGAACTTGGGAGCTAACCTGATTCTCTTCCTCTATCCTTTGAACGAGGATGACCTCGATCCTTAGCTCTATCCCTGTCTCTTTCAATTTCATCTCTGTCTTTGCTTCAGTTGAATCATTATTGGTAGGCCACTCCATGGAAGTTCCTATAAAAGAGCACATGAGATCACAATTTCAGTTATTTGGTTTATATGATGAAGCATCCCAGTCTCGGATGAATTTGCGGCAAATATCTACAATGTTTGCAGTTCTTATCCCTTTTCTGATCACTACACGAGGTTGCTTTGTTTTCTGAAAACAACAGCAATGCTTTCTCCATCATTAGGCAATCCACCATGCTCCATCTGAAAACAACAGCCTTTGATGACAGGATGACAATTGTAAACATCGCAAGAAACAAAAAATTTCAAAATTCGAATTTAGAAACAAATGAAGTAAAAGAAAAACTGACCCACCTTTGGAACTGGCTGCAGTTGTGAATCTGACGACTAGTTAGAAGAAGAAAAATCTCCATGCATCCTTGCAGACTGATATGTACTGTGCCTTAGGAAGGCTATACAGAAGAGCCAAAACCTACAAACTTCATCAATCCCATATTTCTCTGCATCGAATGCTTTCCACCATGGTGGATTTTCAGGAAGAGGTACTTGGAATCTACGAGCTTCAGCATATACAACCCCACAAGCCACAACCGCACTCTTGAAACAAACACACAACGCCGTCCGCAAACTGCATGAAAAAGTAATTGATGTAGAAAAGGACCAACAAGAAAGCACACTAGAAAAGAGGATGTATTAGGTTGGTTGCCATTTCATGTGCAACAAATGGATGGCACCAACCATTGACTATTGATAGCCACCATTGTTGAATGAGCTAGAGTTGGTGGCCACCATTGTTGAATGAGTTAGAGTTGGTAGCCACCATTGTTGACAACAAACCAAGAATAGCTTCCATGAATGCCTATAAATAGAGGCATATGTTAGAGAGCAAAATGTGAGAAGTAGTAGAGAAGAGAATTGTGAGAATGTGAAGAGAGTAGAGAGGAAGAGAGAGCTGCAATGGCAGCAGCTGCAAGTGCAGCAAAGAGAGGTGAGAGTTGAGTATGAGAGGGTGTAATCCTCCTCCTCCATGTATTTGTTTTGTATTCTTTCTCTATCTCTAAATATATTGACTTCTCCCGTGGATGTAGGCGGTTTTGCCGAACCACGTTAAATATTGTGTCAGTGTGCTTGGCCTCCTATGAGCAAATATCATAACATCACCGGTCGGGATTCCCCAACAATTGGTATCAGAGCACATGGTTTTAACGTGATGTTTGATTTTGCTCAAAAATGAAAGTTGTCAAAATTGTGTTTTGACCATACCATTGTGTAGAGGAGGAAGAGACGAAGCCACTGGTGAAAACCGCGTCGAAATCGGACGTCGGAAACCGTCGCACGCGCCGGCGGGGTGACTGTCCACGTCATCAGCCACGTCAGCAGTTCTGCACAGTCATCAGACACGTCACCTGACATATCAGCACTCTGACTAGTCAAACTGCCACGTCATTACGCACGTCAGCAGTTCTGCGCACTCATCAGACACGTCACCTGACACATCAGCACTCTGACCGGTCAAACTGCCACGTCAGCTTTTGTTGACCTATATGTCCTGCGTGGATGACACGTCATTACAGCCACATCAGCTCCCTGGATTTTGATCCTGTGTGGCAGAGTCTACGTGCAACCGGTTCTGAGATTGAATCTGGGTCGTTAAACAGGCCAAAATTGTTTTGATCAAATCTTAGCCGTCTGAAGTGCGATTTGGACGATTTCAGACTTGTTTCCAGCTAATTTGATCGTTCCGGATGCAATGGTACGGTCCGATCGTTGAGATTGAGATCAGAAATGGCAGTGATGAATTATTAAAGAGAGATTGCCCGATCAGGAGGCATATGATGGTCATCATGGTGGTCGATGGAGCTGAAGAAGAAGAAATCACACATGTTTGCCCAATTACATGCGATGAACTATTACGTGGGGAATTTTAATTGCCTTAAGGGAAGGTAAAATTGGGACACTCTAAACACCCGATCATGTGGACAATTTGAGGTGGAGAGTGAAATTTGATGAAGACCAATCTTGACGAATCTGAGCACTGGTAGTCTCACCAGATGTTGAGAAATCAGGTATAAAACAAGGA
Source organism: Populus ilicifolia (assembly GCA_015708895.1). Lineage (NCBI taxonomy): Eukaryota > Viridiplantae > Streptophyta > Magnoliopsida > Malpighiales > Salicaceae > Populus > Populus ilicifolia. Next base: position 1,611,332 of record SRLM01000025.1, read on the forward strand.
TACCCCAGATCACTTGTAAAGAAATGCCGCGACAAGGCTAGCAAATGGTTGTATATACGGAAAGACAGTACGATGGATAGATATGGCCTAAGAAGTTCTGTCTAGGAGATTGGGTTTTAAGCGGGACCGTTGTGACCCCTCCAATCTTTCCTGGGAACTTGCTTAGTGGAAGGATTATCCATACGGTACTATTTTCGTATATGTGACAGTTTGTTATGAAACTGTTGAAGACTAGCAGGATGACGGCACAAAGGAACAGTTGGGTTCCGTATGATCAAGGATCTGATGAAGTGATGATTTCTCCAAGAAAGTTAGATTCGGTGACTGTAATTTCTCGAGGGGAGAATTGATGAAGACCCTGATAATGGAAGAGAAATACAGCAAAAGGATAAAGATTGACACCCTATTTTGACTTGGATAGATGTTGTGACAGGATGAGCTGCTGTCAAACATAAGCAAGGAATAGGGAGAAATCTGGAGAACCAAAATTGCACGAGAGCACATGAAGATTGTGTAGGAGTACCCGGAGGATCCAACGAGGTACTGTAATGAGACAACAAGTGCAAGGAAAAGAATAGTTCCCAGATGAAGCTCAAAGCAGAGACTGTATGAAAAGGTTGTACAACAAGAAGTCTCTTGTGCTCTTGATAAAGGCAACAAACAAGGACCTTTCAATGCATGTAAAGATGGAAGGGTGAGCTGTTGTAGATGCACCTAATTGAGGGGGTGCAAACGCCTGTGATAAAAGGCGACCGCCTATGATGAAAGGCGAAGACACCAAAGAGAGTTGGTGTGGGTGGAGCTGTTAAGCAGAAAAGGCGTAGAAGCTCCAAACATAGAAATTGAGGTGGAGGATTGCGAGGAGTATACCGCAACTTTCTCTTTCTATGTAATTAGTGGCAGTGATCTCTCCCATAGTCCACATGGTGGTAGAGAATTTATGGAGCCACTTTGAAGCATCTCAGTTGAAGAAGGATGTGATCGCCTATGAAAGGCGAAGACACCTTAAAGAGAAGGTGTGAGGGCTATGAGAAAAGCCTATAATTAGACCGCCGCATGACGACGAGCGGAGACACCTCAGGAGAAGGTGTGAGGGCTATGAGATGAGCCCATGATTAGATCGTCGTATGATGACGAGCGGAGACACCTCAGGAGTAAGGTATGGAGGCTATGAGATGAGCCTATAATTAGACCGCCGCATGACAACGAGCGGAGACACCTCAGGAGAAGGTGTGAGGGCCATGAGATGAGCCCATGATTAGATCGTCGTATGATGACGAGCGGAGACACCTCAGGAGTAAGGTATGGAGGCTATGAGATGAGCCTATAATTAGACCGCCGCATGACAACGAGCGGAGACACCTCAGGAGAAGGTGTGAGGGCCGTGAAAGGAGCCCAGTTCAGAACGCCCCAGAGCCAATGTGATGGCTAGGTATGAGTGGACAGATGGATAGCCAATGAAAGGGCTATGATGAGTATGAAGATAAATGCAGGATTGACTTTCATGGATATTGCCCTCATGCTAAAGATCAATGAGCTAGAAGACATTTGCCTTGGACAATAAGTGGATGACTTGTGGAGCATTAAGACGCGGCTGCTATGAAGGTGCAGAAGGGCATGCGCAGGTTCCGGGAACAAGTTGACTCTTGTCAAGGTGGTGGGCTCGGTAATGGCATTGTAATACTCAGAGTATGAAGACAGATATGGATCAACCTTTTATGGGCTGCCCCCATGGTTAAAGGTGGAAAGCTACCTGGACTCTTGAGACTAAGAGTAGGAGACTCATGGAGAAGTAAGGCGTGGTTTCTAGGGTGAAACAGAGGGCAGGCGCAACTCCTGGATGAGTAAACTCTTGGAAGAGTGGTGAGCTTGTGATCATATTGAGATACTCAAATAATGACTGTCGCACTTGAAATATCCGTTTGAGGGGGTGTTGTAAGCCTTGATGAGAGGCTTGATGAATCATTCCGGACCGAGCACGCTCGAAGGGGAATGTTGTTCCAGAGACAAGCGTTAACACTATTCAGATGTGATGTGGCAGACCATCTGGTTATAGTGATCCTTTTGTGTGAGAAAAGGTGTGCTTAGGTTACTCTGATGATTGAAAGGTTTGGTGAGTACCTATAAACTTGGCCAAAGATGCTCTCAAAATGAAAAGCTTGGAAGAGCTGCAAGATGCAAGCTTGTGTTGAAGAAGAAAGAGGACAGTTGCCCTACATGAATGGCAAAGGGGGTGATTGTTAGGTTGGTTGCCATTAATGTGCAACAACCATTTGGTATTGCACCAAACATGTGCATTCATACAAGATGTCAAAGGTTGGCAGCCACCATTGTTGAAGAAGAGTTGGAGTTGGCAGCCACCTTTGTTGAAGAAAAGCCTCCATGAATGCCTATAAATAGAGGCATATGTTAGAGAGCAAAATGAGAGAAGAGAATTGTGAGAATGTGAAGAGAGTAGAGAGGAAGAGAGAGCTGCAATGGCAGCAGCCTTGCTGCCATTGCAGCAGCTGCAAGTGCAGCAAAGAGAGGTGAGAGTTGAGTATGAGAGGGTGTAATCCTCCTCCTCCATGTATTTGTTTTGTATTCTTTCTCTATCTCTAAATATATTGACTTCTCCCGTGGATGTAGGCGGTTTTGCCGAACCACGTTAAATATTGTGTCAGTGTGCTTGGCCTCCTATGAGCAAATATCAGTACATCACCGGTCGGATTCCCCAACAATAAACAAGCAAAAACACCAAAATCTGTTAATGAAAAACAGAAGTTCCATCTGTTTTTCAAACTATCTTATGATGCAGTTCTGTCGTGTGCTGATAGCTTCAAGGAATATGCCACCGAGTAAGCAAAGAAAAATGGTTGTAATTCGCATTACAGGGCTGGCTTAGCGGTGGAAGGAGCTTGTCTCTTTCCACTGCACCTGGGTTTGAGCCCTGGCGTGCACGCCTGTCACCCCCGCGGTGCCTTACATGCCTACTGGGTTTGCAGGGTATTCAGTGGGTCGTGAGGATTAGTCGTGGTGCGCGCAAGCTGGCCCGGACACCCCACATAAATCAAAAAAAAAAATGGTTGTAATTCATGCTAACTGTTAAGTCATTATTAAAGAAAAAATAAAAATTACACACTCACGCACACTTCACCGTTCATCTCTCAATCAACGATCTTCTTTGAAGTTACCATTCAGACACGAGCTTTTAATTGTTTTACGGTGTTGGGTAACAATCAACTTTCTATTAGGTTATATGAAACTAATTTTTATTATAATTAAATTTAATCATGATGTTTGATCTGAATTTAACTAATTAATAAATAACATTTATATCTTAAAAATAGATAAAATTTAATTTATTATGTTTTTTATGTTACCCTTGTTACCTTCATATTTTATGCTTGATGCATATATATTTTAAGAATATTAGTCTTAATATTTAAATATCTCTTTTTATGAATTACAGATAAAAGTGCTAACATCTAACTTACTTTTGCAGTCTTTTTACATGTCAAATTCTACTATGAAATTCAGTTTCTAACACTCAAAAAAAAATTGAAAAATCAGATTTCATTAAAGCTCTGAATTGAATATCCCTTTCAAACAATTTCAAACAAACTATTAATTATTTAATAAACCCATTTTGAAGGGGAAAAACACGAGAGAGAAAAATATCACGACCTCCAAAAAAAAAATATCTCATATATCTTTCCTATTTAAATTTTTTAATTTCATATTTTTTTTTTGCTTCTCTCTGCCTTTCTGTTAGTTTGTTTTTTGTTTTTTTCGCCTGTCTTTCTACTTGTTTTTTTTAATTCTCTGTCATTCTTGCATGAAAGGGAACTTTTTTTTATTACATGAAATATCAAGTGTCATCGCAATTCTTCAATTCTTTTATGAGATGGATTATCTGGTTAGGATCCTAAGTGTAAATCAAGCCTCGTGACATGCAAGTTTTAAGTTAATTTAAGAATATCATTAATTACATCTTTTTTAGATTTTTTTTTTCGAAAAAGCAACTAAATGCAACATTACTTGGTCGTAAAAAAAAAACAAAAAAAAAACATTTTCGCTCTGCAAGCTACCCAGCACAGCGCGATGCGTTTCGAATTAAATTATGGTTTACGGGAAAGAGCACTGCAATAATAATAACAACAACAGTAATAATAAAAATACATCTGATGTTGAATCTTTTCTGGCAATTAAGCAATTACTCCTTGTATATTTTAAATATTCAGCAATTACAATTTTAAATTTAAGCACCATGGACTTTATTTTATATTTAACATTATATCTTTTTTTGTTATTAAAATAACATTATAAAATAAGTTCTACTTGAATGATCTTGTTTCTCTTTGTTAGGGAATCTTATCATCGTGAATATTTTCAAATGTTAGTGTAGCTATATTTATTTGGAGGAAATGTTTTTTTTTAAAGTAAATTTTAGGAAAAATAAATTTATAAAAAATAAATTATTTTCTGATATGAGATAGTTTTATAAAAAATAACTGGAAAATACTTTTTAATGTTATGTTATGTTAAGAAAAATAAGCTGTAAAATAATTTATTAATATTTTATTTTTTTCAAGTTTGTTAAAATAACAAGAAACAAATCTTATAAATTAAAAAGTTGAATAACAATAAGTTTTTTAAAAAATATAATTTTATACATTATCTTAAATAAAATAAATAATAATCAAAATAATAAAGATCAAATCTAAAAAAAAGATAAAATAAATAATAATCAAAATAATAATTAATATTTCATAAAGTATTTCAAATAAAATAAGTAACAATCAAAAGAATAAGGATCAAAATTGATAGATAAAAACTTTTAATAGAAAAATTGAAGAAAAGCAAATAATAATTTTAAAAATAAGGATTAAAGTTAATATAAAAATTAAATTTTAAAAAATAAAATTAAAAAATAAATATTCAAAACAAAATATATATATATATATA